>MZZL01000409.1:1938159-1948476 GCA_002749535.1 Apophysomyces variabilis | reverse complement strand
GATATATTAGAATCTAGTGTCTAAAAGAAGGTATTAATATGATAATTGCATTCTGCAAATATCCTACTGCAAGGTGATCTCGCAAGATATTACGGCCATGATTGCAGCTATTTATAATATCAGATTTAAGAGTGTTTGCGCTTATGGATATCGCTTCTGGATTGAGGTAACTGATCAGGGTTTGGAACAATTTTGATTCTATTTCAATGAATGGCTGGTCATTGAGAACAACCCATTCCCGAAGATGCTGACGAAATTTGGAGTTGCTAAATTCAGGATGGCTACATCACATGTAAGTACAGCAAGATATACATATATTTAACGGTACTTACGAGGTAACAAATTGGTCCAATGGTCCTTTTTGGGTTGGAGGCTGAGCACTCTTCCATTCTTTAGGATGGTAACTGCTCATATGTTTCCGCGTTTGCTTAGTACTGCTCCCGTTAGCAGAAACCACGGATCTCTTCCTTGTTCTAGATAGGATAAGCAATATATTAGAGGCGTAACCAGTTTGGCATGTTAGCACAAACCCATCATCTCCGTCACATATGGTACGCAAAGCTGTCTTCGACTTCGAACTATTATCCCAGTTAAGTGGTTTAAACCACTTCCAAACAACGCTAGTGCGTGTGCTAGTCACGGTGGCAGAAGAGGTACTAGCTGCAACTGACGTGGAAGACTCTTGAAATTGCAAGCCGTTTGAGGAATCAATTTGCAAGGAAACGATAATTGATTCTTCATCGTTGTCTGCTTCGGTGATTGTGGACGCTTTTCGTTTCGCTTGTGAATAGAAATGTTTTAAAGGTACAGACACTCCACCATAACTACACATTTAATTTATAGCTTTTTTGCAAGTTACACGGATCATCACAATGCACTATGAAAAAACGTATGCATGTTAAGAAATCGATCAACACTATATCCAAGCAGATATTGAACAAGTTCGTATTGATTCCGGTAATGAAGCTCCAGTATAGGTATTATCACGTCATTGTGAAGGTGATTAAAGCTTGGACATGCATCAAAAAAAAGCGCAATGCTTGGTTGCCCAAATTGCTATAGAGAATTTTTAATTTGGTAAGTGAACGGTGATTACTGCAGAAATCTAAGGTAAGAGTTTACCTTTCAAAAGTTTTGCATACCAAATACTACTGTTACTTGAAAACGGTATGGCATATAATGTTGAAAGAAAGAACAATTATCAATAATAACAATACGAAGAATAGAATACTACCTTACAAATAATTCTTTGTTTGCGCATACTATAAGCAAAAATAAAATACTACGAACTGACTAAATAAAACTATTTTACTTGTTGTGAGTGTTTTTTCTCCAATAATACTTTATAAATAATAATGTTTTTCTTGAAAACCAAAACTACTATTATGACTAACAGTCCAATCGATCTGGTTGGGACAGTTTACCTAAACTGAGATCAGTCTAAAATCTATAAACCGAGACCGTCGGTCCAAGGAGTTCGGTCCAAAACTTACAGACCGAGATCGACGGTATGGTTCGGTACGGGTCGGTTTCGGGACGGTCGGTCCAAAATTGCGAGCCTTAGGCTGGGCCAAGATCTTAACCTAAAGCCTGGTATACTAGGCCTATCACACTAAGATGGGCCCATTAACCCACGAGGCAACTCAGGCAGGCCATATCAGGCAGATCAATTTTATGGCTCAAAACTCTGTCTACTGAGGCCCACACTAGCAGACATCTGGTCAGGCCAGGTCAAATTCCAAGCCCTAATTTTTATATTATTACCATTAGGTCATCATAGGAAATTCCTGGATAACCATAATTTACTATTTATCTTTGAAGCCTTTAGTATAAATATTAAAACGTTCGATATAATAAAACGTTTTAAAAGCAAATATTTAGCCTAAGAGTTATTTACCTAAAATATATAGAGATTCTTTCAAAGAACTTTTTTCACAAAGGCACCGTTTCTTGCTAGACATTATCCCACTTGCAGTGTTTACTGGAGAGATTGCAAGAAAGGCTGACATTGCTGGCGAAACACAGAAGTCATACTAACTAACAGTACATCCAATTATCTGGTTTTGTTCCCTGTTACCCAGTTTCGCTTATAGAGTGCGAAGGTAATAGCAAAAGTCTTCTTCTTCCAAAATTGCTTAAGTTTGAGCTGGCTCTTTGTACGCCATTGTCGCTACTTTAGCTGGTAAACTAATAGGTGTGCTCACGTCTAACTGCAAATGAGTAAGATGACATGCGACTCTTTCTGTTTGAGCTTGGAACGAGCACACTGAGTCCTAGGTTTTTGCTACTGGGTTATTGAATGTAATCTGTCGGAAAAAGAGGAATCACCAGCTGAAAAACAGGCCTCTAATTGAGTGTGACTTTGGTCATGGCTGCCTGAAGGTAATTCCTTTCGCTGTCTATCTTACGTCAATCGCGTATCTCATGGAGCATCAAGCGAAACGTCAACGTCTCGATCAATCAGACCAACTATCTGAGAAAGATTCTCTAGCAAAGATTGAAGCTTCCAGAGATCTTTATCTGGATACCATCAATCGCCATATGCTAGATTTTGACTTTGAGAAAGTATGCTCGGTATCCCTCTCACATCTCAATGTTTATGCTTGCCTTGTTTGTGGAAAATACTATCAAGGTAAATATCCATAATGTGTATACAAGCACTGATCGCCGTGCAAGGGCGAGGAAAATCGTCGCATGCGTATTTCCACAGCATACATAAGGACCATCACGTATTTATCAACTTACATACATTGAAGGTAAGCGTGAAATTCCTATCCATTGGCGTATTTATTGGGCCATATTCTAGGTGTACATATTACCAGATGGTTACCAGGTAGACGACCCGTCATTGAACGACATTAAGGTAGCTAAACGAAGCGAATAATATATAATCAGCTGAATCGGCCTGTATCATAGTATGTCTTGAATCCGACTTTGACAAAAGAACAAGTATCCCAGCTCGATAGCAACCTTAAACATTCTTATGATCTTAATAATAAAAAATATCTTCCAGGTAACGGCAAAACTCACTTCGAATATATCTCCCTTAACCAGAAGTCATGTAGGCTTCGTGGGTCTAAATAATGTCAAGGCCAATGATTATGTCAACGTGATCGTTCAGGCACTTGTACATATTCCGCCTCTGCGAGATTACTTTATCCTTGAAGACTTTGAAAGTCAAGGACGATCACAACTAGGTATCTATTTTTGCAAATTTATTGGCTAACTGTTATTGTTAACACGTTACCTAAGTGACACGTTTTGGTGCGTTGGTACGGAAAATTTGGAATCCAAAAGCTTTCAAGGGGCAAGTGAGTCCGCACGAATTACTCCAGGTAATGGATAGCACAGATGATTGACTGTTACTGAGTTCATAAATTACTAGGAAATTTCTAATGCAAGTGGAAAACGATTCCTACTTACGAAACAAAGCAATGCAATCGACTTCTTGTCGTGGTTTTTAAATACTCTTCATAAGGACCTTGGAGGAACGAAAAAGAAGGATAGCAGTATGTGGAGGACTTAATGTAACTAGCGTAATCACACATTTCTCTCAGGTATTATATATCGTATTTTCCAGGGCGAGGTCGAGGTTGAATCGCAGACAGTAGGGGTTATACGGGAGAACAAAGAGCAAGCTCTCAGTTTCGATGAGGATCGAGGTAAACGATCTTTCCAGATGCAGACAAGGGATTATTTATTGCTGCGTTTAAATAAGATATATCGAGGGCGCAAATGCCTTTTCTGTTTCTTGCTTTGGACCTTCCGCCAGCCCCATTATATCAAGATGAAACAGAGAGGAATATCATTCCTCAAGTCCCTCTCACAACGATCTTGAGCAAGTACGATGGCAAGAAAGTACAAGTATGTAAGAACACAATAAGCAACGGTAACTGACTTTAGAAATTTGACAGGAAAGCGCCAATCAGAAAAAAAGATACCAGATCAAGCGTCTTCCCAACTACTTGATTTTTCACATCAAGCGATTTAACAAGAATAATTGGACAATGGAGAAGAACCCGACTATTGTCAATTTTCCTATAAAGAACGTCGATATGGCTATCTGTAAATATCAGGCTGCCCTAAAATTACACTCATTAACACCGTCATTCATTAGTTGCAAATGATCCGGATGCCGAAAAGATCGGGTCACATTACGATTTATTGGCTAATATATCTCACGAAGGAAAGCCAGAAGCAGGTCAAGGAACATACAAAGTACACGTGCGTCATCGTGGTACGGAGCAATGGTATCAAATCCAAGATTTGATCGTAGAAGAGATTATGCCACAAATGATCTTTCTTTCGGAAAGCTATATACAAGTAATGCCAGTTTGCTCACCCTACCGTTCATGCTCACATGTATTTGTAGATTTGGGAAAGAAAGCCTCGGACTGAAGAAGCAGAAGTGAAGGTGGAAAAAAATTATAAATAAACTGCGGGTGAAAGCGAGGCCAATGATCCCAAAAGAGTCGGAGGCTCAAGATGAAGCATGCTTAGAGCATTTCACATGTACTATTAGGGTATAACAGGATCATGACTTAGGTCACCAGTCAAATTGTGACCAGACTGAAATACTCAACAAGACCGGCCATGATCCAGGGATCGTACATTTTCAAAAACTCTCTCTTCACAGTATCTCTGTGTGTGTCACTTCCACCTAAATCTAAATTCAGATAAGGTTAGGTGTATAAGGTTAAAAAAATATATAAAGAAAAGGGAACGTAACAACAGGAATCTAAAGCAGACAACTGTGGATAGACTAATGATAATGTGAGCTTCATTCACTATTGTCTTCTTAATCTTCTTGGAGAAAAAAAGTAATGGAAGCTAAAAAATAAAGAGAAAGAACAGATCGAATTCAAACTATAGTAAGCTTCTGTTTGAATGGGTTATCTATTTAGCATTCGGTTAATCTGTAGTATAGCGTTTCTTCCACACACATGCCTATTGTCGTGTGCCAGCAAGAATTTGCAACACATCGCTGCCCTTATTAAACGCAAAATGGAATCAAATCATCAGTAGTTCGGGCTTTCAGTCATATACATTGACACTGATAAGCGAGGTGTTAAGCTTTTTAAATACCTTTTACAAAGTACCATAGCTTCACATAATCAGAAATCTGGAAGCTGGCCGTATTTGGTTCTTTGAACTTGGAGAAAATCTCCTAGTTAAAGTTAAGTTTTTATTGACTTAGATAAGACAGTGTAGTAATGGCGGGGATATATCAACGAACCGGGTACGTTTTCCCCAAAATGGCTGTTCTTTATATAAAGATTGTAAATGTACTTCTTTTCCTTTCCTTTTTCCTTAAAAGTTTTTGATAACTAGATCTTTAAAAGGCTAGTGAAGCACTACATCGAACGTTCCAAATATTATCGTTCAACAGCAGTGCCTCCGAAGCATGTACCCCAGACTAACAGCAGGAAGATATCCCTCTAACGGTTGCAAGCAGTAGTGCTGATGCTATTGAGCCTGCATTATAGGAGTCGATTCAAAACTGTATGCGGGACCATGAAGTTGTGGTGCATGCATTGAGTTTGAAAACGGAGATGCAGAGCTCTAACACAAAAGCGCAATATAAATCGAAACAGAAAGCAATTCATGATAACGTGCTTACTATTTCATTCTTTATTTAAACCGTAGGACGCATTTTCTTGCTGAATTTTCTGTAGGTCTATCGTAGCGGTCAGCAGTACGCAGATGGTCACATCGTAATCAAGGCAAAACTTAGTCTTGAAGAAGTGGTTTCCATACAAGGATATCCCAAAGAAAACGACGGTACACCTTAGCAATTTGGACATTTTACGGGGGATTCGTACGTAAAAGTTGATTGCCGTCTTTACTTTACTCAAACAGCGTTGAGATTACACTCACATCGGCATTCTTATGGGAAGGACTTGAAGATGTGGCAGCAGAGTAAAAATCATTCACAAGTCTATGAGAAAAAATACAATTACATCGACCGTTGATGGGGGCAATCCAAAAAGATTATACAGGTGAAGTACCGCTCAATTTGTCCATGTATTACCTTTATGTAAACACGGAGGCGCGTTTACGCAACTGTATGAGATTTCTGTTGCAATGTACGATGTTACTGCGAACAGAGGCCACGCGATTTCTGGAGCATGCAGGTCTTTGATTTTGAGATGGAAGGGTACAGCAAGTGCCCGGCTTTTATCGATCTTTTGATGCAAGGCTAAATCAACCCAACCAACTGGAGCAATTATGCGGCCTGTATCCGACACAAAGACATTTAATTGTGTGCCTTTTCTGCTCTCGTACTTTGTTTTCTTCTTTCGCTGATACGTTGCAAGCGAACCTTTTCCATCTTTTTCCATGAACCAAGATTGGTTGGATATAAAGGTAGTAAAAGCTAAGGAATAAAAGTGGGAGTGCGATCATGAATATTCAAGTCAGCTTAACCTTTATCCCTTGCTTCCCTGTGATTTTCTTTATTCGTATTGCCTCTTCTTTCTCAATAGCAATCACTATAACCTAGGTTCTTTATACTTTGTATCCTTGGTCTTTCCCTTCTTTGCCAACCGTTATAAAGACTTGTCCATTTTTTCTCTGTTGTCCGAATCGAATTTTTCTCGTTATCTTCTTTCTCCTTTTCAACTACATGAGAGCTAGCCACGATAAATAAAGTGATAAAGTTTCAGTTTTTTTTTTATCAGAAAAGTTCGCAGTCCAATCTGTCAAGTGAAAATTGGACAACAGTTCAGAGAACAATTCGCATATCACCTTTCCGTTCTACTTTTGAGAACTAGATCCAACATTTCTTGTATTTTTTATGAACGAAATACAATTACCTACACCACGCGGTAGCGCCAGAAGAAAAAGGAAAAGGCAAACAGAGCCTCAGATATCCTACGATCAAGCCAAAAATACCTTGCTTGGAGTACTTTTACAGAAGTTGAAGAGTACTATAGCAAACGAACTGTGGAAAAATGAGACAAAAAATTCTAGAAAAACAAAGAAAGGAAAACAGTCTGCCAAAACAAAAGAAAAGAGACTGAAGGCTCAAGAAAAAAGGATGGATCGTTTGCGACAAGCTCTTGAAAAAGCAGACAGAATCCCTCGAGGAAGTTTTGAGGAAGCAGACAAAAAAGCGGGCGTCCCTAAAGGGACAATAGAGAAACAGATACGTTCTAGACTCTCGTCGTCCCATAAAACAGGCGAATTTTGGAGACAATGCGCGGTCGATAACTTCGATGATGTCTTGGCTGTGGTCAAAGCTGAAGGAAAGCAGAACAGACCCAAAAAGAAAGATGAAGACTCGGATAACCTTTTCAGGACATGTACAGTTCCTTTGAAATCCGTACTGCGGCCGGATCTTGACGAAAATCTGAAAAGGATTTTTATGCACACGGTAGAGTCGACGTCCGTGCAAATGACGGATTATGTGTCCGACTTGGCAACTGTTGTACGTGCTACCATGTTGAAATACGTGTCAGTTTCCTTGTCTCTAGACCCAGCATCAGGTTCAGTGAAAGCTGAATTGGACCAAACATCAACTGGCTTCGATATCCGTACAGTTGTACCCAAAGAAAAATTACGTGACGAAAGTATGCTGGTAGATGACTATTTTGTACCTGTAGCCCCAATGCCAGATAATCTTTCGCAGTTTCTTGACGAGATGCCAGGCAGGCGAAACAACGATCTACTTTCCATGTTCAATGAGAACCATATCCAATTTCTGCACGGGTTATATTTTGGCACAAAAGGAAACGTGAGCAAAGAAAAACACTACTTATGGATGCAGTTCCATGATCAAACTCTTGACAATCAGCCTGTAATTCCCGATGGTCTTTGCAGGACGTCTCATTTTTACATGAAGCAATTTTCGACGAATTTAAAGAATATGTGGGCAGGATCTCTTTACAACAGAAGCATGAATCACTTATTGCGTGTTCTACTCCGTGTTAATCTTGCACCAAGGCGTGAAGAAAAAGTACGAGAAATCAGAGAGAAGGCAAAACTAGCAAGAGAAAAAGAAATCGAGCAGCAACAAGTGATCAAGTACCAATATCGGAAAAAAGCTATCAAAAGGAAATTAAAAAACGAGAAAAAGCAATTGCGAAACTTGAAGAAGCAGATCGAGCAGGAAGAAGAAGATGATATCTTGGTAAGGCTAGCCACGCGTGCGGCGACGTGTGCTGAGGCGATCGAACGGCTCGAAAACCAATTGCTGGCGCGATCGGAGTCCAGGTCCAACCCAAAATCAATAAAAGTAGAGCAAATGAACAACCGAGCGTCGGTTACAAAAGAAGAGGTAAACTTCATTATTGATTAGGATATATGCTTACGTGGCAAAATAGGAGCAGCAAGCGAAGATTTTGATATCCCTCGGTGAAACACACATCGGTGTGTTCGAACAAATAGAAGAAGAACTGGAGGAGGAGGAGAAGGAGGAGACAAGTGAGCCAAGCAGGCGAAAGCTCGGTATCCTGCAAGCTATTACCAAAGCCCTCCTACAGTCAGATAAGATCAGCGGCCATGTAACAGTGGAAGATGTGCTAGCTACCTCTCATGCGGACGATGCATTTTCTCCTCAAGAAATCGATACCGTGGTGAATATCGCAAACGCATTAAGGCCGTACGTCATTAGGGGACAAATTGCTCCTTGTATACCGCTGCGTCTCAATTTCGTAGTATTGGCGAACGCTTTGCTCTGTTCGATTGGATATCAAGAGTTCACTGCTTCGATATGTCCCACAATCAGCCCTGCTTCTGTTCACGCACTACCACTAGATGCAGTAGCCATGTATGAAATGTTTGGGTCAAGCTATGCCCAGCTTGATATTTACAAGGCAGACGGCTCAGTGTTCACAAACAGAGACGAAGCAATAGCAGAAAAGCGAACAGTGATTGGATCGTTTTTCAACGTAGAGGCTATTGAAAAAACATGCAAGGAGCGTGGGTTGGTACCACGCTGGCGCATCACAGTAACTCCGCAGAAAACAGCAATTATTGATGGTAACGTTTGTGAACAAAGAAGACCCATAGAATCACGGTACGAGGCGAGACGAAAGAAGTATTATAGGAAAAAGGAACCCTACGTCCAAGAGCCGAGCATCGAACAACAAAGCACGCCTGAGTTAGCAAAGACTCTCGATGATACAAAGAAGGATGTAAAAACTCTTGAAACGTTGAAATGTCAACACACCAAGCTTGTGAAAGAAGCCACGAAGTTAGTTGCAGGTTTGCGCTCTAGCTATCAGGAAAATCAAGCTATTTGTCAAAAGCGCATAAGGGACAAAAGAAAGGCAGACAAACATGAAAACGTTACTGAAAAGGAAGCAGCATATCAACAGCAGAAACTGAGCTATGAAGCTTTAAAAGCTGCAAAATTGAACTGGTCAAACCAACAAATGGCTTTGAATCAAGTACACGATCGGTTAGCAAATGCAAGACGGAAGAAGTACAAGTTGGAACAGGTAACGTTGAATACAAACTTGCATCAACATAAAAGCGTATATTAATATACAGAATCGTACAGTTGGTGAAAGCGCATCAAAAGAAAAAAGGTAAAAGTCCTGCTGGCAGAAAAGAGAGAAAAAGCAAAGGAGAAGAAGACGAGAAAATGGACGAAACAGACGGTGATGAAGAAGATACCAAATACAAAAAAGAAAAGGAGAAAAAGAAGGACAAGCACAACGACAATAACGACGAGGAAAATGAGGAGGAGGATGAGGAGGAGGAGGAGGATAGCCTGTGCAGACCGCAAAGTGGGAGACGCCCCGGCTGTGAAGACAGCGTAGGCCGACTAGACCTTGGGCCACTTTTAGAAGATCAGAACAATGTACTAACGTTCAGTGGCACTGATTACGGTTTGCAAGTGCTGTCGACTACAGTGCCTATTACGAGACAAAGAGCAGATTTCCATTTACAGCTTTACAATCGATATTCGATGCTGGGTGTCAATAACGTCAATGATCACGATGATGATATCGATGTCTCTCCTACTAACATGCTCCAGCTACCAAAGCCGATACGTATCACGGCAAAATCGCTCGATGAAAAAACACTTGCAAGGACATTCCGCAAGAAACGGGAGCGACGAAAGAAGGTAAATAAGCCAGCTACAATATGTTGTGCTTATGTGATAATTGCCACAGTCGAATACAGAGGTTCTTGCAGCCGAAGAGCAATTGAAAGAAGCCTCGATGGAGAAAGCTATGTCAGTCCAAGATATTATTCGTTGTCAAAAGGTAATCGTTAGTCTTTTTTAGACAACTATCGATAACATACACATTTATAGATTGGTCGGAGCTGTAGAAAGACGCTCAGGGATTTTTACCATTCAAACAG
>MZZL01000409.1:1899165-1931607 GCA_002749535.1 Apophysomyces variabilis | reverse complement strand
TTTTTTAAAATCTTTTTTTTTTTTTTTTTTTTTTTTTTGGCAGGATTACGTTCTATTGTTTGCTAAAAGAACAAGACCAAGGTGTGCTATTAGACACAAACTATTCTAGTTGCTCCTTCTTATGATATGTAACGCACTGGAAGCAGTAGGGATATGTCTACGAACTACAAAACTCATCTGTGATTGCGATACATGCATTTTGCATACATTGGCATCTTAGCTTTTTACCTATACGCCTTGCATGTCCACGTATGGTCCACCCTACAGCTGTTCCTGCGTTCCCAGTACGCATAATCAAGATATCTTTATCGTTCCCGGATTTTTTCAGATGACGCCGCTCGGCGGACGCAATCTTTGAATAAGCCTTCTAGGTGTAGATCTGCCGAGTCCCTTTCCATATTTTTAACCGACTTCTTTTGCATATAAAACCTTCGCAAGTCTGATGTACTGCCCATTGCGACCTGTATGTTAAAAAGCGATGAAAACCAATTCAAATTGGCAGTTTTTTAATGTAATATCTTGCGACAATTAGCTGGTCCTCCATGCTAGTCGCAGACTTGACGCTGTTCTCCTTCAAACGATTCTCAATTTTCTTTTCACTCTCCTTCCTTGTTCTGTGGTCTGTATAACCATATTTCGGTGTCATCAAAAATGTATTTCAAAAAAGAGTGTCCTTCTTACACGCTTCCAATACTCCCATTGTTTCGTCATTCGTCCAGTGAAAAAACTATCATCAATATATTTTGCTTTGATCTTGAACAGTTTGGCGATCTTTTGGAAATCCTGGGTTCCATCGTCGTCATCATTCTTCTTCTCCTAGCTTCCATCTGCATTATCACTTGAAGTAACCCTGCCACTGACCAGAGCAGTAAAGCGATTATAAAGCTTCAAGTTCCAATTTAGCCGTTCCATAGGCAATGCTACTGTTTCGAACGTGGTAACAACCCCATAATCAGTTTAAGAAAACAAAATGTCCTTTGTTTGATCATCAGCTAGGCCGCTCAAATTCCATCTTTGAAGTATTATCTTCTTGCTTGTAGTGCTTGGAATTGACCTTCGTCATGCCCTGCTTCTTCTTTTGGTTTTTTGCGTTTTTTTGCATCCTTTCGCGACTTTTCCCTCTTCCTTTCTTAATTGCTCCTGGATGTAATTCTATGATAGATTAGTACATAGTTAGTGAGTGCAACAATGGCAGGGATACTTGCATTAATAGCGATGAATTTCTGATGCCGGAGATCCTGTAGCTTCTTACGTTCTGAAAGCAGCTTGTGGGCTTTTTTTTGCCGTTCCTTCTTCAATATGTGCCGTTAGTCAATCGCACTTGAACTATCAGATTTGCTCCATTTTGTTGTATCGATCTACTCAGACATGAATTGTATTTTCCCAATATCTAAAAGTAGGGCTTAAAATATTGTATCATGAATCGCTGAAAACATTCCCGTCAATGATAACTGGACAAGCGTAAAATGAACAGTGTGCCGGCCTCGTAACAACACGCTGCCGGATATGAACGGTTGCCGGATTTCTTTGGACAGCCACGATAAATGGTTATTCCAAGCTTGAGGCAGTTACACAAACACATTGATTCGCTGAAAAGATATTGATTGTTTTTACTATCCCGTGCCTGCCTGCATTGATACTGATTTATCGTGAGATATCAGTGAATCTCGCATGCTACAACAGGATTCTATTGTGTGGTCTTTCAGAGACTAAAAAATTGCAAAAGAAAAACTATGTTTATAGCCAAAAACATTATATAAAAGGTAGAGGATTAAAGCGAATGAAAGGTCAAGTAAACGCGCCGCGTCATAATCATCACAGTGAAATACAGCCAAGCAACGTGCCACTGATTGATCGTCTTGACACACTCGAATGATTCAAGAAAATAAACCCCTGGTAAGAATTCATGTTTGTAAGAGCGGTGCTCTCTCGCCAGGCAAGAGAGTTTTGTGTTCTTTTTTTTAGAGTAGCAACTTACTTGCTTCTGGTGACAAACGTCCTATTAAGCAACTGTAGTGTCTTGGAAACGTTGAGTCGTACATACTCCAGGTCCAAAAGTTCAACATTATCTTGTTGCTATATCAGAAATAGTAAATAAGCTATTGTCAAGTGCTATGTGGTTCACCTTCTCAAGTAAATCGTCTAATTTTAAGTCCATTTCCAAAATAGCCTTATCGCGTCCTACCCGATGCGTGGAATTACATTATGTGTCACAACCTAGATAATGTACCTTTATAGTGCATAGCTATAATGAAGGTCCCCGGTAAAGGTGATGTGATAGAGAAATAAATATTAGGTCGCCTGGTATCGATCAGAGAATATTGAATAAGAGTTTCGAAACACGTTTGTCACAGTTATACCTGCTGTCTGGCACAGTGCTTTCAGCAATGACGCCGTCTTTATCCAGTTGGTTATGAGAAAATTTGAAAGGACCTTGTAAAGGACTTTTGGCTTTCTTGACCTTGCCATCGACTTCCACGCCGATGCCGACCGAATTCTTTGTTTGTTTCTCACCGCCGCTTTGGATACGTACATTCTGAAGATATGCTTTGTAGCTCTCCAACTGACCACGAAGATAAGTGTTATGTTCCAGGATCGTCTTGTATACGGCATCCAATGACTCTAATTCTCGCAATATCTTTTCTTTCAGGTTACCCAAATGAGCCAGCTCTTGTGTAATTTCTTCTACTAGCAGCTTGTAGCGGTCTTTATGGTCAATGATGCCTGCGTCCTCTAGTTCGCGTAGCATATCTTTGACCTTGATTCCTTTGCGAACTAACTGGGTATCTTTAGTTGTGGCGGCGGTCTCTGCAATATAATCCAGATCAATTGGTCCCACAGACAAATGAGGAAGTGATCGTATTAGCTGGACATAAATTGCCTTTGTCTCCATATATAGAATATCGTTCTGGGTGATGTTATTTTCCGACATAAGTGCAGTTGTCAGATCTAGAAAAAAAAAGGATTCCATTAGAGCTTGATGAAATATGATTAAAAATGTACCTTGTATAGGTATCTCCCACCGGCTGAATAGCGGTAATTCGATTGTTTTGTTTTCTTTTCGAGAAACCTGAGGAGGAGCAGGCCCTATCTCGTTCATCAAAATACGGATATGATCTTTTTCTTTCGGTGCAATGACTTCTAGATGCTGCTGGACGAGTGCATGTGTGTTGAAGATTTCGTTTAAAGTAATACTAAGTTCGATATCCTTTTTGGAAAGCGCCATATATTGATCCATTTCCAACGACTCGTAAAAGTCCCCTACTTCACACAGCTCGTTCAAGAATTTGTTGATACGTTGTTTGTTGGCTTCCACAAAAGGATTTGTTGGCAACATATAAGTCTCCTTGGCGTAAGACGGTCGATTCGCCAAATTTTGTAACATCTTTGCAATCTGTAAAAGATATGAGTCTTATGTGCGCTGCTAGTTACGAAACTCAATACCAAGGTTAATGTCCTACGTGGATGCTTGCTCGGTGCATTTTCCACTAGCATGTATGCCCGTGGAGTTACAATGGCTGGGTTAATAAAGCGTAAGAAGAAAAAGCCTCCGATCATGGAGCATACGGAGAAATCAGACGCGTTTGGTGTTTTGCGTCTGGTCAAGGATCTGATCTGCTTGCATATCCACCGTATACCATAAGGCACAGAGGCAGTTGCCGAGATGATGGTCGTCAAGAAACTTTCCGCAATCTCGATAAGCATTTTCAAACGAGGCTGTATAATTGCCTGAACGTCTGGGTTGGCAGCTGCAACTTCTGGCGTAACACTGCGGGGTAGTTCCGGTGGCAGTTCGCCCGTATCTTGTTCGATCTGCGTAACCATTTGTTCATATACCTGAGAGGGGTAAACGACACAAGTGAGCAATTCTGTCATGGTTTTTGACCCGTCTAACCTTGAGCGGATTGATTTCTAGATTTAAATCTTTGTGTTCCACTAAACTATTGATTTTTTCGGCCAATACAGACTTTAAATATGACTGACCAGGACCGCGGCGCGTATAGGTCGTCATCATGCGTGAAACAGGTGTATTTGCTCGAAGCAAAGACCCAAATTCGGTAGATGTTTCAAACTGCGCAGCCAGCACGTTCTGCATCAAAATGGAAAAATAGTTTTTTCTTAGTGACCCTCAAAAAGAAAGGAAAAAAGCAAAAGCAAACAAAAAGCTTCAGATATTGTTGAACTACCTGAAACATGGTCAAGAGCAGGTGCTCTTCTCGGCTCTCATACTGATTTCCGTAAATCACAAACATGGTCGTCTGTAGCAAATTATCGATCTCGGATAAATTAACCAGTCTGCAAAGTGTTGCTATGTGACGAGGCTCACTTTGCAGGAGGTAGAATAGGTTGCCATATTGTTGTAGCTTTCTGTCATCAGGATAGAATTCACTATCCTCATCACCATGCTCTTCCAAATGAGTTGCCATTTCATTTTGCTGTATTTGTTAGATCCAGGAATTATGTCATGGAAACCGATGGTTACCTCATCCAAGGCAATACGGTTTTGAATAAGTAATGCTATACGTGAATCGAGATAACGTACGTCTCGCTCTAATACAAAATTTCTTTTGGATTGAGCAGATATCTTCGATTTTAGATCTCTTAAACGACGCTGTGCTGGAAGAGAATTAGCTTTTGCCTGAAAAGAGCGGTTGTTGCATAGTCCACTTGCGTTACTCTCAACATGCCTTGGGCTAGTTCGTCTTCCACTTCATTGTCTTGCTCCGCGGCCATAGAATAAAATGCTGAAACTGAATATCTTTTGGAGCCTCGACCTGCTTTACGGTTGGAGTGATGACTATTTGCAGCAGCAGCAGCAACCGCCCGGGTAACGATTTGGGTTGCGCCTGTGCCTGCAGGGTACCCATAAGCCTGAACCATGCCGCTGCGACGATCCGTCATGGTGAGAATTATCGAATACAGAAAGCGATGATGAGGGAAACGAGAAAAGAGAGAAAGAAAGAAAAAATGCTATGTCTTTGAAAACTCTCCTCTCCCTCCTCCTCCTCCCTCCTTCGCGCTTGCTCCTGTGCTACCAAAAAATCCAAATGTGCAAGTCACTGGAAGAACCAGAAAGTTTGTCGTTCAATATGGTTCTAATGGAGTCCGTAGATAAAGGATACAAGAATCAAAACTATAATAACACCAGATATGAAAAAGTCCCGCCAAAAAAACACAACACGCTATTCAACTTTCAATAGGGATAACCTGGTATTACAACAAAAAGGTACATAAAAGGAGAGTGTAAGTCCAAAGTTCATAAACGATCGGGAAATTTCGAGGTCAGGAGATTGACGAAGATAGTAAGTCGACTCGTGGATAATGGATATTGCATTGGTACACATGTGAGTGATTGCAAATTCAGTTTGCTAAAGGAAATCATGCTCAGTAGAAAAGGGAGCCCGTCCTGATGTTGCTTTCATGCAGTCATCAACCCATAAAAATGGATAAATGCACTCAGGCCACCACGAGACAGCTACAGTAACGTCAATACCCCTATTTTGCTAACTTTGATTACTGTTTCCCAAAACCTTGTATCTAACCTTAGGGCACGCGATCTACCCATCATCTGCACGTTTTCCCTGAAATAGAGAATTCCAAGGTACTAAAACACAGCCTGAGCACTATTTAAATAAACGTTCTATTTCACCAGCGTGTATGTGGATTGCGCACTTCGTATAGTTTGCTAACGCAAGTTGCAGCATGTTTCATGAAGATCCTATATTCTCAGTTGGATGATCATAGAAATGCCTGAATCTCTAATTGATTGCCGTGTTCATATATTAAAGTAAGCGGAAATCGCGTAACTGCTCATCTCAAACTTATAACGATGTCAAGATGCTATATCTCGAAACCCACATAAACAGTTCAGTTTGTAGCGTTCCCTGCCAATTGAGACTCTTTCTAAGACCCCTCTTCTCTTTGTTATGCAATGTTTTCCCAGCAACGAGTATAATCTAGGTCTGTCATTTTCCAAACATTGCCAAGGAGATATTCTGGCAAAAATTTACCAGTCTGATGCGTTATCGTTTCAAGTCATCTTTGTTTTCCAGTTACTCCACACAAAAAAGCCTTGTTTTTTCCCTTCATAAGTTATCACTCGATATAAACGCAAAGAGTCTCGATCCGACTCAGGTCAAGCCATTAATTGGGTCAACTATTCGATCTAGTTACGCACCATTACTTAAATGAGAAATACGAGAAATGAAGCGCGAAGACTACACGGCGTTTCCGACAGCGCCAACGCCGTACGAAGATGGTTATAGGACAACTTTGGAACGGATACTGAGCTCATGGCATTTATTTGAGCTTCAAGAATGAAGCCTTGCTGTTTTTCTATCGGCCTTTCTTACGCATTTAAGGACGTAAACAACACTTGTGAGAAAGGAAAAATTCCTAATGTTGTTAGTTTCCTGGTAGGACGCGTTTGCTCATCGTATATCCTACACCTGAATATCCTTCTGAGCAGAAAATTTGTTAAAACGTAGATTCTGAGGAAGTTATATGAAAAGGTGACAATGCACTCAGAACGTTGCAAAATGTCAGGACGCTCAGCTGTTCTGCTTAGGTGCGTCTCCGTGTTCAACTCCGCATCAATGGGCAAGAACAATTCGTGACTTCGGCCTATTGCTGAAGGCAGCGCTTTTTACACTTATGACACTCGAAATCAGATTCCGGACGCTCAGTAAACTCGCTGCTGAATGTCAACGACATATAGATAGATTAGAGAAAGTGGACTCCATTACGATTCAGCAGGAAGTTGCTGCTCTTATACGAGACGACATTCGACGTTTCGAAGCGGATGTGCAAGTAAGCGTGTCTTTACAGTTTAAAAGCTTTGATAGACTGATCTATACAATAGGCCATAAAGCAGCTCGCCGATGAAGCAGAACGCGAATCTTCAAAACTGCAAATCTTGGGCAGGTTAGGCGAGTATGAAACGCAACTTCAATCGTAAGTCCTTGTGTTCCGGTACCGAATCAAGTCAGCGGAGTAAATTCAAAAGATTGCGGATTTCATCACGGCAGGCTATTGTACAATCCAAACAACGTGTAGATCAGCAAGAAAAGAAAAATAGAGAAGAATTATTTGGTCTGGGAACTCATAGGAACGGTGAAAGTTTCACAGAACGGTACGAATTGAAGCAACGAGGACTACGAGGGTATGTGCTGTTAGGACAAATGAAAAAAAAATAGTTCTCTATTTTACTGATAACTTGAAGAAGTGCTGATGAGACTATTCTTCGTGCATCATCTGATGTTACGGAAGCACTGAAACGGACAAGCACATTAATGCAACAGGAACTGGAGAAAAGTGCATATTCAGCCACGATGCTGGGTAAAGATTTTGTTAGGTTTTTCGAAGATAAAAGGATTAACCAAAATGGGACTTTTGTAGCTGATTCGTCCAAAACATTAGCGGGAACGTATGCGGAGTATCAGAACTTTGGATCGTTGATGACCATCTCCAGGAGACTGATCAGCCAATTGGAGAATTCAGATTTGCTGGATAGAATTCTACTTTTAGTTGGGGTCGTCATCTTCTGTCTAGTTGTCCTCTACATCGTGAAAAAGCGGACATGGGATGTCGGTATTTCCTGGGTGTCTTGGCTTGCAGGAAGTATCGGCAAGACTGAAGTAATTAAGGAAGAACTTTGAGGCTATTTCGTATGACAAGGGAGTCCTGTTCCCAGGTGCTCGGTGAATAAGTGTTAGTCACGTAAATTCACCTTGATTGTTAACCATCTCTGGATCCGGTATCTCCGGGAATGGTTTAACCGGACCATTGAGAATAAAAATGAAAATTTTTTTGTCCCCAAATAGCCACCGCTTTACTCCTTCCTCTTACACTCTTGTTCCTCAACACTTTCTCTCTTCACCCTTCTCTTCTTTTGTGCGATGGAGTTTGCACTTGCTCAAGCAAAAAAATCGTGTCCTTTTATCCACGTAGCATCGGCCGCCTCGTTGCGTAGACTATCTACTGCCTCCAGTCAAGGAAACCCTCTTTTGACCAAGGCAAAGCAATGCCCCGTCATGAGCAAAGCCATCTTGGCCAAGTCTCGCGACATCTCGACTACTCGCGCTCTTGCTCAAAAGCCATCGACCCCTGTCAACGCTGCACCTATGCAGGATACAGGTAAATTTGGAAAGACCCAAATTAGACAACCCTCTTAGCCCTTTCCCATTGTTATCGTTAGTCATCAAGAACAACCCGTCTCCTATCTCTCATCACTCGAAATCCAAGCCTTTCGATTACGAGGCATTCTATCAACATGAGCTGGAGAAGAAACATCAAGACAAGAGCTATCGTTATTTTAATAACATCAATCGTTTGGCTCAGAAGTTTCCTCGAGCTCACACCGCTCGCGTCGAGGACGAGGTTACTGTTTGGTGCGCAAACGATTATTTAGGCATGGGAAGAAGCCCTGTCCTTACTGAAACAATGAAGTAAGCATCAGATATAAACGGAACATAGGAAATAACTCTGATGTCTTTGTTTGTAATAGACGTACTCTGGACCGCTACGGTGCAGGAGCTGGTGGTACGCGCAATATCGCGGGAAACGCCGATTTGCATCTTCGATTGGAGTCTGAATTGGCTGATTTGCATCATAAGGAGGGTGCTCTTGTATTCTCGTCTTGCTATGTAGCCAACGATGCAACCTTGGCAACCCTGGCCGGCAAACTCCCCGGCTGTGTCATTTTTTCCGACGCACTTAACCATGCCTCTATGATCCAAGGCATTCGTCACTCGCACGCTCAAAAGAAGATTTTCAGACATAACGATATGGCTCATCTTGAGGAGCTCTTGCAGTCTGTCGATCCTTCCGTACCCAAAATTATTGCCTTCGAATCCGTCTATTCCATGTGTGGTTCCATTGGTCCCATTCGCGAGATCGTGGATTTAGCCAAGAAGTACGGAGCCATCACTTTCCTAGACGAAGTTCACGCCGTCGGTATGTACGGTCCACGCGGTGCTGGTGTTGCCGAGCATCTGGATTACGACTTAAACGCTGCCCAACCCATGATGGGCAATGGTAGCATTATGGATGAAATTGATATCATCACCGGTACCCTTGGAAAGGCTTATGGTGTCGTCGGTGGCTACATTGCCGGATCTGCCGCTTTGGTGGATATGATCCGTTCGTATGCTCCTGGCTTCATCTTTACCACGTCCTTACCCCCCGCCGTCGTATCCGGCGCGATGGAATCAGTCAAGTACCTCAAGAAATCCACCGCTGAACGCCATATGCAGCAGATCAACACACGTGTGGTCAAGTCAAGACTTGCTGAGCTTGGTATCCCTGTTGTGCCCAATCCATCGCACATTGTACCCGTTTTGCTTGGTGATGCTGCTGCAGCTAAGCTTGCTTCTGACGAATTGTTATCGGAGCATTCAATCTACGTCCAGAGCATCAATTACCCGACTGTGCCACGCGGTGAGGAGCGTCTCCGTATCACCCCAACTCCGGGTCATAACGGCAAGATGATCGATCAACTTGTTGAATCGCTTGAAACTATCTGGTCCCGTTACGGTTTCAAACGCGTTGATGACTGGGCTGCTGATGGCGGTTGCGCTGGCGTTGGCGTGACTAATGCTGAAGTTCCCACGCCCATGTGGACCGATAAACAGCTAGGGTTAGAAAAGGTTGTCCAGGACAAGGCTGTTGCCAGAAACACCTCGCTCTAACATGCAGTATCTGAAATAAATGAAATGAATTTCTCTTTGTTTGTCTAACACTATGTTTCCATGATCTAAAGGTTAAAGGGTAATTGTTGCCCTGGGATTTGTGATTGTGTAACTTACTGTAAACCTTTACCCCACCTTTGACTTTTTGATTTGTGTTTAGCTCGTGGGAACAGGATCAAAAAGCTCGTGAAAATGCACCTACGTGCACGTGGGAAGATATTCCGTCAAGTCAAGCGTAACATAACATTACCGCTGATACAGCACTCTCGAATCATTGCAATAATCACTAATAGAGAACCACGGAAGGAAAAGAGGGAAGATCAACTTTATTTGTATTGCTTGCTTTACACGATTTCCTGCGTTTTCGGCTTATGGCGAGAGAATAAATGAGTCATACGTTTTAATAATCCAAGATTTCCATCTTCGCTGTCAGTTTCTTCGGAAATCGTAGGTGGTAGCAGCAATTGTTTGTGTTTACGGATACTTGCACGGAGTAAGAGCGATGTTCGTCGTCGTGATAACTGACCTTCTGTTTGTGTAGGCTGCTTTTCAAATAGTTGGATAATGTCCTGTAAAATGACTAACATTTCTTCTAATTTTGTTCGCTTAGGCTTCTCTTGCGGAATATCCACCAAGTCCACCGGTTGTTCTTCTTCTTTTTCCTTTTCAATTTCTTGATGGCGTAGCCGCTCGATGAAAGTAATACAGTAATCCAATTCATCTCGTGTCAACACGGTTCGCAGCGCTGCCATGGCAACCGAAGATTTGGACAACACTTTAAGACACTCCAGCCGTCCGTACTTGGCAGCCTGCATAACAATCGTTCCTTGACGTGTTCGTCTTGTCTGTTGATCCAGAAAGTCGCCTTTCACAGCTACATTAGCTTTGACTACGTGAATACACCAGTCTAATGTCGTATGATGGTCGCCGTTCGCCAAAAGTCCAAAGATAGCTGTTTTGGCGTTAGTGTCCCTGGCATTAATATCTGCGCCGCTTTGAACGAGCAGTTGAAGCACGGGCTCGGGCGCACGACAAAACCGGGCAGCGTAATGCAACGGTGTCCAGCCATCGCCGTCGCATGCATTCGGGTCAGCATCATAATCCAGTAACAGTTGAATACAGGCCAGTGGTTCTGAGCTGTGTAGGGAAACCGTGTGAATAGCCTGAACGTTATACACGTTACGGGCTGTTGCATCTGCACCATGTTCGAGCAGAAGCTGCATGAGAGGTAAAGGATCGCGGTTATTGGACACGACTAGATGCAATAATGTGCATTCTGTGTTTGGGTCTCGCGTATTGAGAAGACTTGCGGGATCAGAAGACTGTTGGATGTAGTACTGAATAGCGTTTACGTCTCCCTTTTCGGCAGCACGCCAGATAGAGATGTCTGGTTTAGCAATAGGTAGAAGTACTACTTGCTGAAGATCGGCATCTTGTGCTGTTGGCGTCGGATATTTATGTGAAATAAATGGAGTAAAAGCACGTAAAAGTAGGGATGGCATAGTGTAAACATACACGCATGTATGGAATCACCCACATAGACAAGCAGAGGCAAATGTACGCACACACAAAACGTAGATATATAAAAACACACACCACACAGAGATGCACACACACGTATGTGCGCAGTGACGGAAGAGTGAAGAAAAAAGTAAAAAGGACAGAAAAAGAAGAGTCGGGCAGAATAATAATAAAGTAAACGAGAAGATTTGGTTAGTTCTTTTTATAAACCATTGCTTATTTTTTCCGCTGATTATAATGGCTTGGTCCAAAAGCTAATGAACAAACTTACACTTGGAAAAGGAAAGGAATTTTTGTGCATCATGTGTTATATCGGACAGATCAATCTCGAAAAACCCACTTTCAGCGTTGAAGGCGTTTGCTGGATAGATAAGTCGCTGGCTAGATTTGAGCATGTTGAGCACCAAGGGTAACAGGCACACAGGACGCGATAGTGATTCAAAAAGAAAAGAAAATAGCTACGTACATGGTGAAATTTTCTGTTTCTCCTTTTAATTCTTTGTAAGCATTCATCGTACCCTATCATTCTCTTTTCTTTCTGGGATATATTAAGCAGGGAATACCTTTTGATTAACAAGCAATACCCGCCTCTCTCTCTCTCTCTCTCTCTCTCTCTTTGTCTGCCTCTTCCTCCTGTCAATTTATTGAACGTTCAGGACAATCATGTACAAATGAACAAAGTTTCCGTAAGCAGTTATGGCACAACAAATTCCTCTTGCGACCCTTAATCTGTTCAAATCATTTACTGTTTCCTTGTTCAAGGGATCCATATCAACGACTAAAGGAAAGCTATTCATTCATGCTATGAATTCGATAGCTAAGACCCATTTCATCTAATTCAATATATAAACATGCAACTTCCTCAGTGCTTAATAATTATAAAAGATCTAGCGCAACATGTCCGCATAAGAAGCGCACGGAAACCCGAAGGACACGATAATCAATATAGAAGTGTACAGTCTCATATATAGACATCATGCAAACACAACAATGATATATCCCGATGACCATCAATGAACTTTACCATGTCTAATAGAAATGGCATCCCGTGCGTGCAGTATCATTTTTGGGGCTCCTTTAGTCCTGTCCTATTTCGGAAACTTATGAACATAAAGTCAAGCAGATGTCCTCGACACAGAACGATCGATCGGTCCAAGGTGTATGCGTAGGTGTTAATTCTCCGACCTGCCAATACAAACACACCCTTCGGTAGACCTTAAAATGGAACATCAGCTGCCGTAGAGTTTTGCTAGGCATCAGTGTAGAATACTATGAACTTACGAAGGATGGAAACCCTTGCGTTACTGATGCTTTCTGCTCTCGCTAGCAGTCTTCGCTATCGTCTAGCTAAATTTAACCAAAGCGTAACGCCGAGAGTGCGGGTGAAAATAACGGTCGTTTTCACTCTCCTGGTAAGCATGGAAATATTGGGCAAGTACTTTCTTTGACTCTGTCTGTTACGTACAATGAAGTCCATGTTTTGTTTCCCTTGCAATAAATAACCAAATTATCACTTGTACTTGGTATTTGCTCTCATTGTATTTTATGCAAATGGAAGTGTGATCTATTTCTTTGGGGACTTTTAATATCGTATTGTCAGGATATATACAGTGGTTTGGAGATTTGGAAGCTGTTCAAATTAATGCCTTGTATGGTTTCTTACTCGCTTTGCAACTGTAAAACAAGCGCTGTCAGTAAATCTATAAGAGTTTCTTACGTTCCTCCGCTAGATTAGTCACACGCCCTCTTTTCTGCGATTCAACTGTTCATTGTTAATGATTAATTATCTTCTTCCTCAGCGAACGTGGGTCCTCAACAGTTTATAAAAGAAGCGAGGCGGTCAAAGTACCTCCACAAGTTGCATCCGTGGTATACGGGTCCACTTCACCGATGCGTTCCTCACACAAGCAGCATTGCTTAACAGATTTTTCATTGCTGTGGGATTTGGTAGACAGGCTCTCATCCGTAGCTTATTTTGAAGGTCCTGAGTATGATGGTCGGCTGTACCGAGAATGTATTACTCTGGTGAATATTTTGCTCACATGCTTACAGCACCACTTCCTTGTGCTTTTTTTTTACACAAAATCCTACGCTTTCGTTGAAATACCGATATGAGACAATGTTTTCTGACTCTGCGCCTTCTGTTTTTCTAAGCGTACGATTTCTAGTTTTACACTTTCGTTTCTATGCCCAGCAACATTAATTTTGGGGGATGCGTATCAGCTGAGAGATTCCAAAGTGAAAGTGGAGAGAGCAATTAGCGTATGACTCAGGCTGCAAGCCTAACCCTCAAAAGAAAGGGTGCCAAATGGAAGCAATCTACGAAAGGTCACTAAGGTTACACAATGGCATGCCAAAAAAGAAAGTGGATACCCAGGAAACAAGAGCAATGGAAAAATTTTTCGAGTCAAATATTTTTTACACACTTTTTCACCAAAGAAAGTACAAAGAAGCCCGCGAAGGAACGGCTTGCTTCTTTCTTTTCGTCAATATTAAAAGGGTCCTTTGGTTACAAATTATCAACAGTGGCATCCTTTCACCGACCTTATTCGTCCACTTCCCCACCGCTGGGTAACCTCCGACTACCGCCTATGCCGCCGGGTGCATCCCATGGGTTCTCCATGATGACTACTGGCACTTCCGCTACTCCATCCTCTGCAACTAGCCAAAGTCTTAGTCAAGCAGCAACATATGTTCAGCAACTACCTGGTAATGCCAATGGTAACCAAAGCATCGCCACAAATGGTGCGAACCCGAACATGGCCGAAGAAATCTCAACTATTTTTGTGGTCGGCTTTCCTGACGATATGCAAGAACGAGAATTTCAGAACATGTTTATATTCTCACCTGGGTTTGAAGCCGCAACACTCAAAGTCCCGAGTAAGGATCAGGAAGAGGATCCTGGTATCAGCAACGGGAACAGTTCTAGAAAGCAAACTGTAAGAATTATAAAAGAGTGGGGTGGATGAAAAGTGACTGATAGTGAACTGGATAGATTGGATTTGCGAAATTCCGGACTCGCTTTGAAGCGTTAGAAGCACGAGACATCTTGAACGGGCGTAAAGTAGATGCCGAGAAAGGCTCAATGCTAAAGGCGGAAATGGCTAAAAAGAACCTACATACGAAACGCGGATTGTCCAGTGAGCAACAGCAACAGCAGTCTCTACCGCCAGTACAACAACAGCAGCAGCAGCAACAAACACAGCAATCATCATCTCAACAGGTGCCGTCTCAAATACCAGTTATTCCAACACCTACCAACTCCTATCCTATTTATCCATCAAAGAGGTTTCCCTTTCCATCCACGACAAATCATGCAGCATATGAAGCCTTTCATTCCGTCCCAGCTATCCCTAACGACACAACCACAGCGAACAACGACTTCTCTTATCCCGATTTCTACCCCGATCTCTTTTCACCCACGGCCACGTTCGCCGAATCGGCCTTTTCCTCACGCGCCCAATCATTTGAAAGAGCAGCCTCTGTCGGTGATATTTTCAATATATCAGGGTCAATCATGCCCTCAACTTCTTCACGTCTTCCCGGGTTTGCTCATCGACTTAGTGCTAAGAACATCCTCGAGCTTGATAATAATGCGCCTATAAACTACCTTTCCAAATCAACACCTCTTCATATAGACCGGGGATTACACCCAGCATCGAAGCCTGGTTCCATGGCATCCAATCCTACCACATTTCCGCCTCCTAACGCTGGTCTAAGTAGCGTACTGGAGGAAGCTGCAGAACATGGAAAAGACGATGTGGGAGAATTTTCACTTACTCAACGCCTTGGAGACATGACCATTAATACATCTATATCTGGGAATAATGTCGGTCTGCTTTCACCAGAGGTGACTTCACCTACCTTTCGTAACTTCGGAGCTGTTGGGAGTACAAATCCGGCTGATCATAATCCACCTTGTAATACGCTCTATGTTGGCAACCTACCTCCCAATGCCAGTGAAGACGAACTCAAGTCCTTATTTTCT
Source organism: Apophysomyces variabilis (assembly GCA_002749535.1). Lineage (NCBI taxonomy): Eukaryota > Fungi > Mucoromycota > Mucoromycetes > Mucorales > Mucoraceae > Apophysomyces > Apophysomyces variabilis. The sequence continues at coordinate 1,916,409 of MZZL01000409.1, read as the reverse complement.
AAATCTACAGGCTACAAGCGGCTGTCCTTCCGTAATAAATCCAATGGTCCGATGTGCTTTGTCGAGTTTGAGGATGTTGCATTTGCAACTCAGGCACTACAAAAGCTCAATGGGAATGCTTTGAGCAATTCCGTCAAAGGGGGTATTCGGTTATCTTTTAGCAAGAACCCATTGGTAAGTGTGCAAGAGGAAAGTGGAATTACTGGTTAGTGAATGAGTTAACTAACCTTTCGAGCTATACTCCTGATACTTAGGGCGTGCGCCAGAATAACAATGGTAGCACTAGTACACATTCGACACCAACTGGTGCTGCGTTTGGTTTCCCGGGTAATTTGTCGTTTCTTCCTCGCCGTGAGAGTGTTTCATCGTTCGATCCTCAGCTATCATGACCCATTTGCATCCCTCTCTCTAGTCATCTTGTTCAATTATACTCTCTCACACACCCATTTCTTTTTGTTGCATCTAATACTCTTTTGCATGTACATCTCCAACCCTTTTTGACCTTCCTTTCATTGATCCTATAAGTATTATCAAATCATTCTCTCTTTTCTACATAGAAAAATATACACGGTGAACAAGAACAAATACTAAACATAATCTGTTCGCGTGATGGGACTAAGATATTTTCCTAAATTACCTGAGCGACTTGAATATAAAGCGCTTTTGCAGGAGCTTTCTCCTTGCTTCTTGGGAAGAGACCTTGCGTTGGAATGCGGAATGCTGTACTGCACTCCATTCTGTATTATTTCAGTAGGAATGAGCATTGTTAATTTGGGACATGTTTTCTACAAATTCGCGGAATGGTTTAGCATTGGTATTTGAAAATAGATGGTTGGTGTTTTAGCGGGAAAGAAAAAAAATAGGGAGTTTGTGCTGTTGTGTTGCTTTTTCTTCTTTTCTTCGCCACATGTCACTTCAACCACACGAATCTATTCCTTTGGAACCAGCTCAATCGTCAGAGGACGATCCAAACGCACTTTTGCTACCAAAAGATGGAGACACTGATTCTGAGCAGGATGAACATGACTGGGAAGTGTTAGAAGTCGATGACGAAGAAATACTCGAGCCGTCTATTTGGGTAGTGAATATATAAATGTAGTAAAGGCAAACAAAATCGGAACTGAATGATATCTATGCAGGATAATCCGTTGTTGCGTTACAGCATCTTAGGGATTTTCTTCCTTATGCTACTTGTGTTGCTTAAAATTATCGTACCTCGGTACATTTCATCCTTTCAAAAACATCGCAAGCCGGATCCACTTTATTCTAACGGCACTCATCATTTTCAAACTACGGTCATCTTAATATCGCTAGACGGATTTCGCCCCGATTTCCTTCAAAGGGGTGTCACGCCAAACCTCTTGAAGTTAGGTCAGTAAAGAAAAAGCAAAAACATGTACACGAAGTATTGGCTGGAAATCTGACCGTTGAAAGGAAAGAAAAGCTTCTGACGGCGTGCATGCCGAGTACATGTATCCTTCTTTCCCCGTAAGGTGCTAAAGTTGGTATCTAAAAAATTTAACGAACTACTAGCCAACTACGTTTCCCAACCATTGGACACTAGCCACTGGATTGTACCCGGAAGTACATGGAATCGTCGCTAACAGCTTTTACGATCCAAAGCTGAACCAGACGTTCTATCACAACCAACCTTCGATCAGTGAACAAACTGCGTGGTGGAAGGGAGAACCGGTAATTGCAAGGCGTAGTGACAGACTTGGCACGAAAATCTTAATTAAAGGGGGGGGGCAATATGTAGATCTGGGTGACTTCGGCTTTACAAGGTATACGCACCGCCGTTAATATGTGGCCCGGTTCGACAGTTCCTGTTGAACATGTCAGGGCAAACTACGTACTAAGTTACAATGACAGTACAACACCCATGGAAAAGATGGATACGACGCTAGCATGGTTGGATATGCCAGACGACGAAAGGCCGCAGTTTATTGCGGTTTATATACCCCAAATCGACATGGAGGGACACCGTGCAGGCACGAATGGAACACATGTATGGTTACAAACCGAATTTAGGATTAAGTTTAAATAAGCTTTTGTGACAGATGGATTCATCGCTCGCAACTGTGGATGCTTCGGTTGCTTATTTGTTGGACGGGCTATCACAACGACATCTAGATCCTCATGTTCATATGGTTATAGTGAGTCAACCAGAAAGCTTAAACAAAACCTGTTTCTTATTTTCTTTGTCTAGGTCAGTGACCACGGCATGACTGAGACTGATCCCAGTAAATGGATATATTACGACGATATTCTGTCGCCTACATCGCTATCTTATCTGCGAGATGACGAGAAAGGAACTGCACTGAAACTGTTGCCGGACACTCCTGGCAATGCAATCCAAAAGATATACGAGGAGCTTCGTAACCACACACAGGCAGTGGCAAATCCACACTTCGAAGTTTATTTACGCCAGGAGGTTCCAGAAAGATTCCATTACCGCAATATGGATAGGATCGCCCCCATCATCATCATTCCTGAAATCGGCTATATGTTACTTCGCCGTGATCTCAACGAAACAGAACGAGGAGACCATAATTATGACAACCGTGCCCCGGAAATGCATGCGATTTTTATGGCAAAAGGTCCAAAAATCGAGCAGTGGTACGGCTTGGGAAACGTTGTTGCTCCTTTTCTTAACGTGGAGATATACGATTTTCTGACTCGCCTACTCAATATCGAACCAGCACCCAATAATAGCACTTTACACGGAATGTTCGTCGTACACTGAAAGCATACACGCAGAAGACCGTCCATTCACTTGATTATCCCTAACTTTGATTGTACGCACCGAAAGATGCATTTAAAATTAACAGGAAAGTTATCTGTAGATGTGCATAGAAAAAAAAAGATGTATCAAGTCATAAGAATTCAAAACCACGTATTAAACTAAACCTTTTGACTAAACTCACTGTCTAAATAATCATCTGCGAAACGTTCCTCTGAAATGCGATATATTTTCTTGGTCAATTGCGGGACCCATGAAAGAAAAGAGCTATTGCTAGTGGGAATGATGCAATGGAACTTGTGGTGGCTACCGCAATACGTGCTAACCAAAAGACGCTAGGCGGCATGTGAGCTGATGAACTAGGTCGAAGTGATCCACCAGTGAAGACGTTCAGCATGTCAACGGTGTAAACTAAAACATCCCGTAGGAATAAATCTGTAGTACTCCCACCCATCGTAACCAGTCGATTTTACCCCTGACAACCAGTCAGTCGGCAGCAACAGCTAGAACCAAAGACTTGCGATCGCTTCTTGGTTCATAAGTCACTATGCTTGAAGATAAAAGAAACCAGCTCTTCCTCTTTGTTTACTTTTTATTCGCGTAATTCTTTTTGTTTTTGTTGGATTAAGAAGTAAGGGCAATACCGGCAGACAATTTGGCTAGTTCGCTATACAGTAACTTGTTCCAGTCATCCACCGGACCTAGAAAAAGAATGATGAGCACAAGGTTGCCTACTCACTATCAATCGATGTTTACCAGGTATACACGTGTGTAAACAATCCGAATCCGGGCGGGAATGAGCATCACCACGTAAATTAGATAAGGATACATTAAAGAAAAGGAACCGTTCATCCTTTTCTTGTTCAATCCAATTCTGCAGAAAAAAAAATGTTGTTGGTGCTTGCTGTCAACAGGTTCGGTATACTCACCTTCCACACCATGTCGAACTTCTGCAGCATGTCCCATTCGTATTCCCCTGGTTTACCTGTCGGCGGCTGTGGGTATTTAAAGGGTACCTTGTACTTGGAACATTTGGCATGTCCATAGGGAGTGCTTCGTACCCATACGCGTTGGTGAGGTTGCACATGTTCTTTAAGGTATTTGAAGACAACATCCATGGCCTTGGAATACGCTTCCAAAAGCTCGTGCCGTGTTCGTTGAGGCCCCCACTTCAAGTCAGGATGCCAGTGCGGACCCTTTTTTTTTGTGTGTGTGTGTGTGTGTGAGAAATAGTCAGTGAATGATTAAGAAAGCATTCGTGACTTCTTTACGTACTGTGTTGATCATGATATAGTCAAACCGTGGTAAAGCATGTACCCTTAAAATACGATTCAGTTAGCTTGTGGAGAAAACTAAGCGCCTTGGACTTTTTTTTTGGCTTACCAAGGGAAGTTGCTACCCTTCCCAATCAAATAGCCTTCATCATCTAAGGGGTCCATTATTTTGAAATCGTCTAGACGCACAAGATAATCTGATCGAAGATATGCCAGGCTTACGGCATCGGTGTCTACCAGATCAGTGTGAACTAGCTGACTGACCCACATGTCTGGCCGACCACCGGTCAGATTCGTATCCCGTTTGGGACTTGTCATATCCAGACCGAGAAAGCACCAAAGACTCTCGAACTGAAGCTGAGTGATCGAGTCACCAACGAGTAGTAATGGATGGGTCTTGAAATGACGTGCCATAGCCCGTTCGTCCATAGGCGCCAGAGTACAGCTGGATGGTTTCCATTGATACTCAATGCTAATGAAAGATGAACCTTACGTCAATCCCTCTTTTTCTTGGCGGACGGTACCAAAAAATCATGAAACACTTTACATTTTTTTACTACGTTCAAACTCTCCTTTCTCCTCGGTACGTTGATAACATTTATGTGCAAATGACCATGGGCAGTGGTAACCCACAGCTTGCTCGACCGCGCCTGGCGTTTTTGAAGAGAGCTCAATGGGTTTGTACTGCCATCGACCAATATTAAAAGAATCGGGAGTACATAATGCTGTGGTATTGCTTGGTAACGGAAGAACGGTGGACTTGTCTTTTTCTGGTTCGCTACTGGGACCTGGCAATATCAACTGCGATCCATCGTTCCATGACCAGGCTGAAACCCATAATAAAATAAAGACGCCGAAGGCTACAACGCAAATCAAACGTGATCGCGGTCGGGACGTTGAGCTTGTTGCAAGCTCGGTCATTTACAAAGAAATATAAGAACAAAAGAAGAAAAAAGAAAAGAAAAAAAAAAGTTCGTGAGAATGGGTTCTGGATTCAAGGCCTTTTTTAACCTTTTTTCCACTTGCTAAAATCGGAATAGTTGACTTTCTAGTACAAAAACATCAGCTTTCCAGAGTTTATATGTCACCGGATTTAACGCCGTTTATCCTACTTTCTCTTTTTTTTTTTCTTTGAAAATCATATCCCGGGTACATTATACTACGAAAAAGCAAAGCCATTCGTTTATTGACAGAATGGTTAAAGATCGCTCTCTCTCTCTCTCTCGGTACTCCTTTAATTTTACCATCATTTGTGTGACAGGTGTCGGGGATACAAATGCAGATCACTTCTTTATTTTCAGTAGGTAACACTACTAGACTTTTTCGAACTTGAAGATTTCCAATGCAACCATTGCATCAATGACAATGTCCCCCTCATCACTGGCATCCATCACAACTTGATCCACATACCCCGATGAAGATTCACTTTGTTCCTTCTCCGTTTGTTCCGTCGCCGGCAACAGAATGCGGTCCTCCGGATCCACTCTATCCCCTTCCAATAGGCTTTTATGTCGGTTAAGACAAAAGATCGAATATCGTATTTTTGTCATTTTCGTCGTCACCTCCGACTTGCCGTTGCCATTTCCACCGGCCTCATATGGCGAATGATGCGGATTCGCTTCATTTGACACATTATCTTCTTCCGTTGTAAGACTTGTCTCCCGTTGAAGTTCAAATCGGCAAACCAGAACTTGTTTTGTGTCCGTGTTTTCGCGTTTCTCATCTTCAATTTTTTCTTCTTTACCTTGTATGTACAATAAATGAGAAGGCATCGCCTGAACTCTTGCTTGAACTCGGTAAACTGTGCCAAGGACGGTTTCTGCTCGGGAATAGAATGTATTCATCAATACTTGACTAGCTTCTTCACCTGTCGCATCCGATGGACATGTAGAGACTTCGCTAGATGTATCCAGGAACTCCGAATCTTCGGTGTGAATAGAATAGCTTTCGTCTGGTAACCATCCGTTTTCAATAGATGGCTGCGTCACTACAAAGGAAACTCGAAATCGGAATCGTGGCATGCCAAGCAGTATACGCCGTCTCCGTTCTTGACTTTCGGAGTTGTCAACATCGAAGTATTCGTTCAAGGCTATGCTCCTTTCATGGTGCGATTCCGCTTTTTCATCCTCGTTATCTTTCACAAGTTGACTTTGTCGAAAATTAAACGGAAATATAATTCGTTCAAGTGCTTCACGTTGCCATAACGCACGGAAAACCGTCCCTTCATCTACAATTCCGTCGTTTCGGACAGTAGTAAGCTGATCAAATGTCATGTTGCTATAGTTTACCGTCGTACGTAAGAGGTATGAGAGTACAGTAGCTTTGTCAATAACTCCTCCTGATGAAGCATCTGCTATCAGCTTTTCAAACGGTACACATGACGAGAAGCTAATGCGTGATAATTTGGGTCGTGACCTTTCGTAAGACGAGGTATCAGCATCGATTAATTCCTGCGAAGGAATCCGTTTGCGCTTGCGTGATCGCACTGTTTCAGCTGTCAGGCTCTCTGGTTTTTCTTTTACAGACTGTATCTTGGAGAGGGGACGTACAAATCCAGACAGTCGTTTGTTTTCTTGATCCACAGGTCCTGAACGTGTCCAGGTAATCTTTCCCACCGATTGCATGAAGCAAACGAGTACCTTTCTCAATAGACAGTACCTCTCGTACTCACTTTCAACAAATAGGAGGTCTGCACTTAATACATCAGCCATGTAATCCACTGGTAGTGATGCCAATGAGGCGGCATCTTCCGGCCCATGTCGAAAAAGTAGTAGCAGTGCAGCCTCTCGTAGCTGGAGATAGCTTGGGTGCGATCGAGGCAACTGGCATATATATTCAAGATCCCTTGTTATTGTTTTGATAGATAGCTGGTCAGAAATATATCGCTCCACACACATTTGCGCCAGATCATCGAGGTCGAAAAGAATAGCGACTAGTAAAATCCGCAACGTATCTTCGTCTTTCATATTCTTGATCATATCCGATGTGTCGTGTAGATACAGCCACTGGATGGTAAAACGGATATGGGATGCCAAAAGATGGCAGGTTTGGCTTCCTGGCGCGTTACCTGGCTTTTGCCATTTACGGCGCACTATGTGTTGAAACGGGGCTAGTACAAACTTCCGGTGCAAGAGTGCCTGAACCAAGTCTATTGTTAAAGTGGTAACAGCATCGCCCGACGCCATAGTAACCTCCTTATCCAAGTGAGGGATGCTGTCTAAGTTTTTCAGCAATCGGTAAAAGAAGGGAGATTGGCATACGATGGCCTTATGGACGTCAAATCGCATTGCAACGGGAAATGCAGGATGAAGAAAAACGAGGGTTAAGTCGGAAAACAACGATCGGTCGAACATGTTTTCCATTAAGTGCCGTTCTAGTTTTGATCTCATTTTTTTTGTCATGACGAAGTGGTGTTGTACAGCAACGGACGGATCAATGCTTCCAAGCAAAGCTAAATTCGCGTTGCTGCACGTCACGCCTCATGAGCATCCTAACAGTTATCTGCAAGAAATTCTAGCATATACCAACCTACACAACCGGTATTTCTTCTTCCAGTCCGACCCTGTTTAGTGCTAGACTATTAAGTCATTTTCTTATTAATTGCATATATAGCCCGTAATGTCTGAAACAACACGCCGAACAAAAAGACTTTATCTGTGATAGATTATATCTTCAGGCTTTAACAAACATTTGTATATAAATCTGCAGAACTCAAAGCATAATGTTAGCTGCTGCTAAAGGAAACCATTGAAGGGGAGACTTTATCTGGTCCCTCCTTCAAAGGTTACGGGCAATATAAGCGAACGTAGCTTTGTGTGCTATAAGGGTTAAATTTGATTTACGTTGCACATGTGATTCATCTGAACTTTGAAAATAAGACCATCTATGTAACGACAAGCTACATATTGCACAGTTCATTGCTGGAAAGAAGTGAAAATAAGAGGAAGAGGGAAGCAGTGACTAAGAGCAGCGATAACAGCAAGCGGATGGAAAAAACGCCTCTCCTTTTTCCCTATAAAACGTCGGACTCTCGTGCTAAGGTACAAGGCGAGATATCATACTTGTACGTACGGGTTATGTTACACAAACTATTCAAAACGCTTACGTTTTGTCGCCTGTTTCCCCAAACCAACTTCTAGGTCACGGTATGACGTATTTTATATCATACGGTGAATGGACTATGTTTGTTGATTGGCTTGATGCGGTTTTAAAAGATTCAAAAGATTGCGGAATTTTCTTTCCGTCATTAAAGTTTTTTTGCATCAGGGTCCTTTCTACCGCGGCCCTGTGATTGGGCGAGCGAAAAGGTCACTCATAGAGTTTCTGGCAATTCAAGATTTCCTATTAGTGGGATTTACTATGAATCGGAAAGGTTTCAGTATAATATATTTGTAAGTTAGACAGTGTTCTGAAGGCGATTATGGTCAATAGCAAATATGTTCCTTAACAGGACTGAATTTATTAGTGATTAGTGATTAGTGATTAGTCTCTCTCTCTCTACTCTCTTCTCTCTCTCTTCTCTACATTATCTCTCTCTCTTCTCTCTCTCTCACCTTTACTAAAAAAATGTCATTTTGGTGTTGGGCCCCACATAAAAGGTGTTGGAGGACCACAAACTTCCATTCAAGGCAAACTTTTCAGATACCGTTGCTGCCTCATTCGCAGAGAGTTTCATTTGAGTCGCCTTTTCAAACTCATTTCCATATTTGAAAATTAGCGAATATATTAGGAAGGCTACTCTTTCTACTTTCCAATTGCATTAAGAAGGTACCTTGAAAAAAAAGAGAGGTATGCGTAAGCATCATAGTATTTTTCCTCTGTTTATGCTTCTTCATCTTCAGACTCTTTACAAGAATCAATTGTTTGCTTTCTTATTATGCCATTTTGCCCTTCATGCTTTGGAACTGACCATTCTCGGTCAACCAGTAGGTTATGTCAAGCTAACCCTGCTAGATTGCACGCTAAAGATTCCAATCCTCAGTTCTTCCAGTTTGTCACAATTACTCCACATAGCAGTGGCATTGCTCCGATGAATGAGCCTTTGGCTGCTCATTGCTCCCATTGCAATGGAGTTGATCATGCTGATATTCATAGCGAGCTTTGCCCATTTCATTATACGACTGTTACTCACACTTTTCTACAGGGACCGCCTGATTTATCTCCTGTATTGGCTTCTATAGTTGGTCCATCTTCTTTGTTGGCAAATAACAGTACTCAACCTTAAGAAGCATCTGTCATGCATAGGTAATTTCAAAGATATAAACAATTTCAAATTACAATAGCTTCATCATATATGTATTCTCGATTAACTTATATACATAGTAATAGTGTTGGCTTCAGTGGAATAGATGAAGAGTACAGTGATGGTCGTCATATCTAATGTCACATTGATACTGAGGGAAGGGAGCTGACTCTGCGTCTTAATATTCCTCAACTGAATAGATATAGTATAGTTTTCCAGAATGCTTTTACTTTGCTGAATATTAATGTATGTTTCATTTTAGTATTCCTCTTACTGCTGTTGCTGATGATGATAATGCTATCACTGATATTGACGACAACATTGCAATCGCCTGTAGCTTCTTCATAGCATGTCAACCTGAATTTTTGGAGTCAAGTCTTCGGGAAACTGGGATCTTGAATGATTGTATTTTCATTTTGTTATTGCCAATTGAATATGCCCTTATCCAACACCAAACGGGCGGGCGGTGGGCGGTGGGTGGTGGGCGGTGTGGGCGGCGTGGGGGGTTGGGGGGCTGGGTGGGGAAGCATTGGTGCGCTGCGAAGCGAGCAAACCAAAGCTGGTCATAATAAAATAGCAAAGTAAAATCGTAACTCACAAAAAAGGCAGTTCACTTGCTGTACAGCCTCAAATTTTAATACATAAAAGGCAGTTTGTCACTATTGTCTCAACCTTAATTGCTTTTTCTGCTCTGCTGATAAAAAGGAGGGACGATAAAACTTCTACACTTCTTTTTCAAAAGACTTTACGTCCTCTTTGTTCCATATATACGTTTTATAACAATAACCTTATTGACGAAAAGATGCCAACACGCTGTAGTCACTGCAATCTTACCACCCATTCCCGAATTACAAGCCGCTTATGTCCCTGTAATCCCAGAAATCTTGCACGCAGTGCTCCAAACGGACAGTTTTTCAGTATTAGGACTGCCAGAAGGTAGATAAATCAACATGACGTGGAAATTATAGTGCGCAAATTTTATGAGATTCTTCTTCATTAAGACGTTGTATTCGATTAAGTTTTGTAGAAGCTGAAGATAGTCAGCATGTCAATGATCGCAATGATCTTCCTCATGAGGAATCGGAAACTGAGGCGTTTTTTTTGACTGCTTCTGTCCAGGATGCACCTATTGATAGTAATAGGATAGCCTGTTATAGTACTTTTCTCAAAACTAACATTCGTGGGCGTGAGATCATCAATCGCAGACATATCCTATCTTCACGTCAGGCTAATTGCCAACATTGTGGCGCCACTATGTGGCTGTGGGGAGAGAGCGCATCGCTCCAGTATGGAACACCCTGTCTTCAACATGTGCTGTCGTCAGGGAAAGATAAGACTTCCGCCCTTATCCCCACCTCCAGAACCTTTGCTTAGATTGCTTACGGCTGATACTGAGGCAGGAAAGCAGTTCAGACTGAACATTAGGGCATACAATAACGTCTTTGCATTTTCATCCATGGGTGTTCAGCTTGATGAGTCCATCGTAAATGCTGTAGGAGGTTCTTATACTTTCACATTCATGTCAGATTTATTCTTTTGAATAAGGCCATTTGCTTTTTCAGACTGGATATTGTCCTGCCTTTATGCAGGTATGTATCCGTAGTCATCCCCGGCGATGAAAACAATGCATAGGAGAATTTACGTGACATCATGTATATTGTAAAGCATGTGCAGTTGATTAGGATCAATGAGATTCATGAACATGCGTTCTTTAGGCGAGCTAGAGTAGACGATTGAGATTTCTCGGGATGATTGCGTCGTGTGCAATAATAGAGCAATGCATCGTTGATGTTAATGGGTTGCCTGCCTCATAAGCTGTGTCTCAAACTTCAATCAACCATCGTTATGCTTACTTATAGTTTAGATACAGATTTCTACAACAGCATTTGTTGTCGTGAAATAGGTCTTCTGGGAATCTACTGAGGTTCTGTTCATATACAACAGGCATAGGTTATCTATTGTCAAAGGATGTTTCGTGTCTTTATTCTCGAAACAGAACTGATAGGTCTTCTGTTTTTATGTCGTCACAATCATGGTGGCAATGGTTTTCCTTTTTTTTTCGCATCTGTTCATTCTTCCTTTCTTCCCTGTTGTTTAACCATGCCTCCTCGCAAACGCCCTAGAATTAATTCCAAACCATTACCTCCAAACCAGACCTTGATTACATCATTCTTTACCCGAACAAACAGGCTACAAGTAGAGCCAGATCCCTCAGAAACTGTGTCTACTTCTTGCATCGATCAGAAAGATATCATCCAGGCTCCAGAAGATCCAAGCTCAGAAGAGCAAAGTGGTATGTCATACTTTTCTTGAGTTATATTATTTGAGTTAATGAAGGAATACTGGCAATACAAAGGCACAAAAAACGAAATTACAGATTTGGACGAAAACAATCGGCCATCCATTGTACCACAAGATCTGGCCAAACTCCGTAAGAGCAGAACAAGCTATAACATATTCCATTACACTCACATTTTACCCATAGTAGGAATCTCAAAAGGAAAAGGGAAAGAGAAAGCAAATGACACGTTGGAGGAGGATTTTCAAGACACCTTCAGTCCTAAGCAAGGAACATGGGCAGACGAACAACTGCAGACGTTAAAAATAGGTATCTATTTCACAGTGTTTCATTGAATTTCCATTGGCCTTAACATGGCGATAGTGCCACCGACAGAAGCTACTTTGGACGCAGGCTATGATCCGGGGCCATCCACGGGCAAAAAGTCAAAAGCATTGGTCAAGGCTGAGAAGGCTTATGCTAAGCGGAATGCGAAATTTGATGCAAAAGCTAAATTACAGGAAGACAAGCAAGAAAAGAGAATTGCATCAGGCAGTACTTTACGGTGCAGTACTTGCGGTGGAACAGACCATCAACGGAGGACAAGTAAGCTCTGCCAAGACCATGCGAAGAAAAGGAAGCCACCAAAAAACTTCAAGCGAACAAGTGTCATCAAGACGTCATTGGCAAACACCTGTCGTTCTGCGGAGTTTGTCAGGTCCATCGAAGATGTTGTCAAACACATACGAGATGTGACTTATGTTGGTTCGCTGTTTGCCAACTTCTTCTTTGTTCAACTACTCTCCGAAAATCAGAATATTCCACCCATTACGCATGACCTATGCTACAGTATATTTTCTATGGTTGCCGGCGAGGGGAAAAATGCCAATGAAAGTCTTCAAGAAGCTTATCTGCGTTTCAAGGTCTCTGTCCCTGAATATAAAGAAACAAAATTCCGGTCCAGAGGTTACATGACCGTAATCTCCTCCGCTGCACAAGAGTACGAGGAAGCAATCCGAAATCACTTGACAGCAAACTTCGAGCCAAAGACAATTCAATATCTTTTAGTCCGCATGTCTGACGACAAGGATGAAGCATTCCGATGGAAATCCACCGTGGCGGAGCGAAGATTATTGGCAAACTTTGTATACAAAAAAGCATGTGGTACAGAAGCGCCCTGGCCCAAAAGCATTACAGACAATAGACACAATCGTGATTATGTCAAGTCTTGCGTCGAGTTTCTACAGCAGTCAATAGGTATTACGGAAATTGACGAGACAAAACTCAATGCGGAGCCCCACCTCTTCCTTCCTTGGTTCTTTCAAGTGCTTAAGCGTCTTGAACAAAAGATATTTATTGCCGAGCCCACAGCTCAAAAGTACGTCTCCCCAGGGTACATTCATCGAATGGTAGATAAGGTATGTCGACAACGGTATTCAAACTTAACATGAGCTGACGATATCTTAGGTCCTCGACAAAGAGAAACTGCCAAAGCGACTCGTGAAAAGCCTCGAAGTGAATGTTAGGATAGCCATCAGAAAGCGAGAGAAACTTTCTCTGGCAAAGAAATTCGCTCGTATATCGGAAACAGCTCTGTCGAAACTGCAGGAATTTATCAAGGAGACAGGGGATGCGATTGATGCTGGGATATTTAAACCTGAAAAACATACAGACCCACGGGGCATGAGAAGATTTACAATGTTGCCTGTGTATAGCACCCAAATGCGCCATATCACAATGGATAACCAAGCGCTTGGTCGGCTGATGTGCAAATCTGGGCTACGAGATACTCTGGCACCTGTCAAGCCCGATGAAGCCAGAGAAGTGTATTTCAAATTGTTCGACATGTCAAAAATTGGGTACAGGACTATCGAAGACTTGGAAACAGAAAAAGTGCTATTTTGGTAGGATTTTTATATTTCGTATGTGGGATTCTATTAACGCTTTCATTGAAGGGACAAAATACGAACCGATGGCACCGACGTTGAATTTATTTTTAAAAAATATAAAGCACCATACGACCCGAAAAAGAAGCCACTTACACCTTCAGATATGAAAGGAAAGTTTGACGATGCGTTGATCTGGGGAGTTGATCCTGGAGTGGCCAGTGTTTTTGTTGCAGCAGATGGAACACATGATTCTCGACACCGGGTCCGCTCTACCAGTACCGAAGAATACTACTCTTTATGTGGGTTTAACCATGCCTCAAGAGTTCGAGAAAAATATAACAAGCAAGAACCAGCCATCAAAGATCTTATTGATAAAACACCTTCGTTGAAGACATCTGATCTGGAAAAGCTGATTATAGCAATTCGATATTGCATACAACACTATGACACTATTTCCGAATTTTTTAGCCGAAATCAAAGGTGTGGCGGATTTTCTTTGTTATAATTCTAATATCATTACTTCCCCTAGATACAGTAAATTGAGATTCAAGTCGTATATTAAGAAACAGAAAGGACGGAGCGAAATTGCAAAAAGACTATTGTATGGGAGCAAAAAATATAGGTCATATAGCAAGGAAAACACATGCAAGTCCAGTGATTCGAAATGGGTCCCTTTATCAGCTAATGATCGGCCGGAGGAAAAAGAGAAGCCCATAATTATTGCTTATGGAAATGGAGCATTCTCTGGGAGCATGAAAGGACGGAAAGCTGCGCCTACCAAAGCTATTTTGAAGGAATTGCAACAACAAGCCAGACAACGAAAGGTATAAGCGGTTATATAAAATTCCATGAGTGACTAAGCTCGCTTTTGTTAGGCTCCTACTTTTGTGTTCCTCATTGACGAATATCTTACATCTCAAATATGTCCAGTCTGTCAGAAGCGAAACTTACAGAATGCAAAAGAAGGAAAAGATGCGCGAGGCCAGGAAGGCTCGAAAATTCATGCCGTACTGACATGCTCTAACAAATCATGTACGGCCATGTTTTGGAATCGAGACTCTATGGCTGCATCCAACATTTTGCACGTTTTCTTGCACATGAGAGATTATGCCAATCGACGACCAGGTCCCTTTATTAGATTGGCAAACACATAAATAGTATTCAGTTAGAGAATATTATGTCATAACTTGTTAGTGATAATATCAAGGACGAACTTCTCTTTAATTGAGTTCATTGAAGATTAGGGTTGCAGTACAGTTTTTTCTACTCTCTTGAATATCATCTCCCAATATTTAGCTGCAACTCGTTTCATCGTGCTATTTAGGGGGGACAGAACGTGTTCTGATATGCTCAATGTTCTTACTCTTTCTTTCACGGAGAAAGAAAAAAAGAAGATATTGGCGGTGTGATTGTGGGATTCCACATACACTGGAAAAACGGTAATTCGCACGTCACATAGTGTAACGATCCTTAAGGTGAAGTATTTGATTTTTATTTTTTCTTCCTTTTCTTTTCTTTGGCTATGTTCCATGGTTTGTCTGTTTCTCCTCGTCATTCTTTGCACTGTATGCGCTGCTATTTCAAATAAAACAACAAACGCCACTCATACGATATGGCAAAATCTACAGATAGCCAGTGGTCCCAATCATGTAGGAAATAATTGCAATTGAAACGCATACCAGCATACTCAATCCAGTTACAGACATTGTTCACCTCCCTGACAAAGTCGAATTGGGATGATAACGCCATTATTGACGTATTGACCCATCGGAAAAACATTACACTCCTGCTCCCTTCAGACAGCGCTGTTCAGACTGCAGTGGCTTCCAATTTGCTTAATTTCAGTAAACCGACAGAAATCGTACACAAGCTAATGTACCATGTCCTGCCCGACATTTACAACAGTACAACATTACTGCAACAACAACGATATATCATGACATTGAATGTCTCAGGCCTCGTTACTGGTCCTGCAGATGTAGATCCAACGATGGTTGGAATTAAAGGTGGAGTGACTTCAGCCTTGATAGTATCCAAAGACATCGTTTGCAGCAATGGTAAAATAGAAAATCAACCAGTCCGCTTATCCCCGCGCCACATGATTTTTTAATCTCCACCATAGGCATCATTCATGTCATTGACCACGTTTTGCAGGCGCCACGCAACAGCATGGATACAATATCGGAGTTACCGGAGCTTGAAACATACGAAAGGTTGCTCAAGCAACTCAACTTGACGGCACTGGTTTCCCAGAACAACAAAACCATCCTTGCACCTATCAACAAAGCATGGAGCGTTGCTAATGGTTCGAATATGCCTTTTGGTATCCTTGTTCACAATGTAAAATATCAAGTTATTGATGGCATCTATCTCTCGAGCAAACTATTCGCGCAAGAGCCCACTGTGCTGCAAACCAATTATGATCGATCAACAGTTGCATTCAGTAGTACCGCGGATGGCAAAAGACAAGTGATTGGAAACAACCTCAATGATAAAGCCTCCATTTTCCTTGCAGATATAATAACGACTAATGGCGTTATTCATCTTATCGATACGGTGTTATCGGCTGAACAACCATTACTTGCCACTGGCGCTAGCCCAACAAAGACTTCGCATTACCTGGGCACTGCCTCCGTTTTAATGAATGAAACAGGAGTTCCCAAATCTGGAGCACATGTCCTGATACCTTCGATACCCTTATATGTTTTATGGATACTGTCGATGTGTCTATTACCCCTTGTATTGTAACAATATATCTTCTTTTTCCATTCTTATAAAAAGTTTTACTTTAACAACTCCATGACACATAATTTAATGTTAACTAAAATTACTCGGTGCCAATAGCCCACCTGTGTTCCTATACAACTTGCTGGTTTATCTCGCAATAAGCGATGACTGGTCATTAAGAATAGAATGATTACCGGTTACAAGTTGATATGGTAGCTGTACATGTGAAAGGACAGCAATGCCGTTTTACGTTAGTACATCTTTAACCTTGCCGTACAACTTGGGGATGTGGGTGCCGGTGGCGCTTGAGGCATATTGCACATTTTCACGGTACATACTAGATAATACGGTCTGTAACCGTATTAATTCATCAAAAAAGTTAAGAAAAACGATGGGATAAAATTTGGAACATACGCCGAGAGAGTAAACAACAAGATAAACCAAATGAGACCGGTGGTATATTCAACGTTTCCTGATGTACACTCTTTCCAGAAAGTAAACTCGCCTTTGGTGGAAAATAAACGCACCCAATGGCGAGAACAAAATTCATGCTGTACGAAAAATAAGTTCGCCCTGGTGAAAAAAACCGGATGAGAATGTTTTGCAATACAAGCCTTGGTATCTTTGATGTATAAGTGCACACCCAAGTGCTTGTCATCCTTTTATTTGTTTTCCACAGTTACGTCAGACACTACATGACAACGAGCACTCAATTCTTGTATGGAAACGGGAAAGGTTCTGTCGTCGACGAGCATGGCAGGCCTGAACCGATACATTGTCTTGCTGACAAGGAGCCGTTTCGTCTTGAATGATTGAGCACTCATACGCAATCTTTAGCTCAACTGTCTCTTGCGAGCAAGAAAGCGACAGAGGCAATGCAGGTGGAGAAAGAGGTAAAGTCCGGTATTGATGTCGTTATGAGGGAAGTATCAGTCAAGCAAAATTATACACGCTGATCCGATCAGGACAAAGTGAGATTATCTAAGCTGCTGTTTGAGAGGTGTCTGAGCGCGACTGCTGCCGCAAAATGGCTTGGGATTCACGTTCATACAGTAAAAAAAAAAAAAAAAAAAAAAAAAAAAAAAAAAAAA
>MZZL01000409.1:1836991-1898519 GCA_002749535.1 Apophysomyces variabilis | reverse complement strand
TGAGTGAAAAAAAAAAAAAAAAAAAAAAAAAAAAAAAAAAAAAAAAAAAAGGGCTGAACAGTACGAGAGGGATCTTAATAGTATCTTTAAAAACATAGAAAGACTGGTTTTTTACACATTCTTAATGAGGAGCACAAAAGTTTATTCTTGAGTGCATTGATGCGAACCCTTTGGTAGTAATTGGACGAGGTGATGAAGTACCTAAGACAGCCATTCACAGAATTAAAGGTCTCCAAAAGTAGAAAAAAAAACATTGCAACTTGTCTCTCAAAAAAGCTCGGTTTCAACTAATAGACTGGAACAGCGAGGAAAAAATACAAGACTGCCTGGGTTGACTATGTAAATGGGAAGAAACAGACATGGATTTTACGACTAATTGCGTCTTTCTTGGTGAATCTGCGTTTCATATTAATTTGAAACGTAGTATGGCATGATTAAAGAAAGATTCCGCTGCAATGGGCACAGTTCCCAAAACATGAGTCAAAACAGCAACCATTTTTAGGTGCGATTTCTGCCCAAGGTCTGATTAAAACGCAGCCTCAGCCTTCCTCAGCCTCCACTCAATAAAAAGAGAAAGCTAGGAGAAGATGTTGGGCAAGTGAGCAAAGGGACGGTTACGGGACCACTACGTTAGTTTTCGAAAAGCCACGATGGATGAAATGAACTATTATCCGCATTGGAAAGGACATTACCTCGTGATGGATAATTCTCTAATCCATAAATCGGTTGATATAGCAAAATATATGGAATCTTGTGGTTATTGTTGCATCAATTTGCCTTCCTATTCTCCTAAGCTCAATTCAATCGAACAGCTTTGGTTAGTGATTAAGAGTAAAGTAAACCGTAAAAAGTTCCTGGAAACCGAGACACTGATGACAAGAATCAGTGAGGCTTCCAATAGTTTGAAGCTGAGCGACTTTGAAGGTTTTGTTCGGCATTATCACAATTGTTGGGACAAATGCCGTAACAGAGAGCAACCTTGAAAAGAGGAAGTCCTTTTTTTTACAGTTCATCCTGTCTTTTCGAGCGAAGTTTGTGAATTTGCGCGGAACTGGTGAAAATGACCAATTGTTGAAAATTGATTGATCGATGTTTCCAAATTGAACGATGAGACCTGAAATTAAGCAAAATTGCTGAAATGAGCAACCTCGTCCAAAAAGAAGGAGGTTTTCCGAGATCGAGGGATTGGTGGCAAAATGAGCACTTTTTAACTGTTTCTAATTGGAGGATGGTTGTGTCTTCCAGAATGTCCAAAAGTTGAGTAAATGCCGTGTGTTGGTACATCACGTATCATCTCTTTCAAAAGAGCTTTTCTATATGAAACGAGTGTATCTTCTTTAGAGACATGTATACTATCGTACGGCAGCAATCATTTCGATCGACGGTACTTCTTAGAACACTGGGAGTTGCCCGGGCATTGCATATTTATTCATCATCTTGTGAAAGAATCAAAAGTAAACCTCAATGATGTAGATACCGACGGAACCTTAGAAATGTCAAAAACTGGCAGAGCATGATACCCAATTCAGCCTGAGTCGAGGCAGTTATCTTCAATTGAATCTAGACCCGAACGACGCGCTTTTCATTTGGCATCTACATTGGATTGTAAACCACTAGCGTTACGTTTGTCACAGAAAAGTATGGACAAACCAGTTTCCGTCTATGGTTTATTTCATGTCAATGATGTTAATGAAATAAGTCATATGTTACCGTTTGAATGAATGTCAAGCACAAGTTCGCTGCCCCATACCATTCACAGACGAACGGTATTCTAGAGCATCTCAATGGCGTATTGGTCAAAAACATGAAGTTGACGATGAATGAGCAAAAGCGTTGAGACTAGCATCCTGCAGCCGTTATGTTCGCCTATCGAACGAAAGCCCATCAATTCCTCGGGATATCGCCATTTGAAGTGATGTTCCGGCTTGCCCCAGATATCCAGCGCAAGATGCATTGCAACAGTTAGGGACACGGTTAGGAATGGAAAGATCGTATTCCGACACAACCTCGGCGTGAAAGATCTCCAAGAAACAATGTTACTTAACGAAGAGGCTCCCAAGATTGCAGAAAAGGGAGGTCGTTTGTCTTGTCCTGAGTCATCTTCAGCAATCGACTGTAACTCTTCATATAGCTCTGCTGCAGGTCGTCCGGCTGCTCTGAGTCTATCTTCGTCCTTATATCTCTCTTGGACAATACCCAGGCTGTCGAATGAGGCTCGTTTAAGTTTTGGGACGATAGGAGGATTGATTGCTGTTGCTTCTGTCCTTCCTCCACCTTCATATTTAAGTAAATCTCTTTGGAGCCGTTTGACTTCTTTGCTGGATTTTTCACCCATTTCCTCCAGTTCAGTCCGTATCTCGGCTGGAAACCGTTAGACTCACATTTGTATCTCTTTGTTTTTGCTAGAGCTTCCAACTGCGAGCGATCTCCAGGAGATCCTGGATTTGTTCACGGGATAACTCGTCTTGCATAACTAAACCACAACTGCGCGCCTTGAGGAAGGCTAAACGGGTTAGAAGGAAGATTTCTAGACGTTTTATTTTTTTTATAGAATAAGCAAGCCAGTCAGGCGCGGCTTTGGGGAAGCCAACCACATCTGAGGGTGAGCGATCACCAACGGGGGTTTTTATTTGTTAAAATTCGTTGAAGAAACATTGACATCCCAATCCTTATGTTTCTAGCGTTCACAATTTGTGCAAAGACAATCTGCAAACAAAAAAGATAACTTTAAGCTACGGAGCAGAGGGAAAGCCATAAGCATGCAAAGTTCCGTTCTTCTTATTTTAACAAAAGGTTTTTCTACTTATAAACGCAAAAAATTAATAATTCATATCTGACAAGTTAAACAAGGGTTTTGTTCGCTCATGATCATGGAAGATATTGAAGTTCACTTTCTGCTCTCGCGATTGCTGGCGAGGCGTTGCCTGCTATGGGATGTTCCACTGCCCCATATCCTGCGCCAAGAGCTGTTCCAGGAGCAGCTTCATGGAGCGTTGATAACTTGCTTCGCTGAGACGATGACCGGGAAAGACGAGATGCGACCGCTGCTACAGCCGCCATAAAACTCTGCGGTCGCCACCGGGTTTGGACATTGGGTTCTCCACTCAATATACTGTCGCGATTTTTCCGTTTGGTGTGGATAAGGAGGCCAACGAGTCCTAGAGCAGCAACACAACCTATGCCAACGCCTAAACCAATACCAACGGACTTGTTGCTTACGCTGCCTGCAACGAACTCAGGGTTATAGCCAGGAGCTCCATTGGTTACTGTAGTGGATGTAGGATTAGAATCGTTGTTGGTGGCGCTACCTCCGCCTGGAGTGCTAGTTGTTGGATTCCCCTTTGAAGCAGAGGACACGCTTGGCAAGATGTTATCAGTAGAAGATGGTCCGGTGGAAATATCTGTCGTAGGTGGGGATGATGGATTGACTGTCGGCGAATAATCCGTAGCTGATGTTGTAGTCTGGCTACTAGACACCGTACTGGTATCCGTGGTTGATGTAGAAGAGGAGCTCGATTGATTGGAATTTGTTGCCGTATTCGTGGCAGTTCCTGTCGGTGTAATTTTCCCTGTACCGTTGACTCCGGTTTCGGTTGGGGTGGGAGAATGTTCATGATCAGTGGCAGTTGCTTTAGTAGGTTTTTCTGTGGTTGCCTGGGCCGTCAAGCTATGTTTTCTACTAGAACGATGAGTGCCACCATGATGTACGCTTGTTTTTGAAGTTGGTTTGTGTTTTTTTGATTTTCTTGTTGTCGTTGGTTTTGTGGTTGTCCGAGGAGGGATAGTAACTACCGTTTCAGAACATGTTACAGAGGTTTTCAACGTGGTATGTGGAGTTGGTTTCGGCTTCTTATAAGTGATTGTATATATGTCGCACCATATCTGGGTGACGGTATGTCCTATACTGCTCCAATCCGGCTGTGGGGTATGCTTATGTGATCGTGAATCTCCCGTGGATGTTCGCGCTGCAGTGGTCATAGACGCATGTGAAGGTCTAACACCGTGAGAGCTCTTTTCTTCATGATATAAGCGTTCATCTACATGCACCGAACAAGGTATATTATGCATATATGTAAGCGATGTTTCATGGTTCAATTCGACGTTGGGCTTTACCGTATAGATGGGTGAGTTTTTTGGTACCTATGCTGCTATGGGTGGTATTTTCTAACGTCGATAAGAACATACATTAACCATCTCATCCTTCCCACGCTTTATTGTACCTACTATGACAAAATGCCAACTGTGCGATGAAAACAATTAAGATAAAGTGCCGTATCATCAAATCTCATCAAAACAACAGAAAATGAAAACAAAAGAGAAGAAAAAATGGAAATTGAAAACACTGAGCAAAGACAGCAGCCAGCACCATTCTGTGTGACATTTAGTTAACTAATCAAGTATCGCAATTGATTTTAAGTGCATATAGTGCTTGGTTGTGTGCTTTCGCCTAAAACCATTTACGTTTGGTTATCCAATTCCTTGTATTAGCATTGTAAACCTAGACAAAAATAGACAACACCATTTGCATCTTCACGACGTTCTCAACCGAGCAGCATTTACTACGCTTTGTATGCGAGCAGTGACACCAGCATTATTGAGATTGTGTGTAACATTAACATGATCAGCGATGCAACCTGGGCTCTTACACAGCGAAGGAATTTTAGGAAGCATTGCCGTAAAAAGTCAATTTTTGGAGCACACGCACAATCTAGAACACATGTATACTAAATTTTGACGCATTTATTTTTTTTAATCATTGAAATGAGTAAAATGCTCTATAAACTAGCATAAATCACTTTTCGCAAAATGAAAATAGATCGCCGGATTTTAATTCTTCACATTGCGTCAATAAACTATCCTACTTTTCGGAAAACCACTCGCACAAATAAAATAAAAACTGAAAAGGATCGCCATAATATTTTCTCTATCTATATTTTATATCTTCAAACTTTCTAATGATGGTGTCCTGCATCCTCGGATCCAATGAAATCCATCTTGTAGACGGATCCACACTCCGGGCAACGGTCATGTTCATGAGACTTATCCAATGTAAGCCAAATGGTGTCGTGGGACTCAGCAGGATAGCCTGTCATTAACATCAGAGATAGTACTATAACAAAATTGAAAATATTACCAGTGCAGCCAACATAGCGAATGTGGTCATGCGATTGAACAACAATGGGGTTCTTGACAGTACCCAAGTGGGTCATTTTCAAAGGTTCCATGTCAAAGAGTTCGCGGCCTTCCATTTTGGCAAGCAATTCCAAACGTTCCAAACCGGTAGCCTGGTCCAAATCAGTAGGAACAGTACCAGGCTTTGCACCGGGGCCCAAGGTCTTTTCAACATCGCTGTGGGCGACAGCGCCAGCTAGGAAACAAGAAGTGAGTGCCAAAATCTAGGCATTGCGCATTTGGGAGATATATACACATGCGGGGAGCGAATGTCGAGAGGGGTCTCATAGAGGGGCGGGCGACACGGGCGATAGCAGCGCGACGAAGGGCAAACATGTTGACACGAAAAGATAGAAGATAATATTAAACAATGGACAAACTTTTTTTTCTTTGATGAAATGGCCCCCCAGAAAGTGACGCAATCCCGAGAATGATTGGCTTAGATGACGTCGTACAAGATAACGCCACCTTTCCGGAATCATGGCAGGATGGCCAACATCTTTGCTTATCCAGATCAATAGGGGCTATTAGCTGCTGATAACACGATAAATATGCTTTATAGTCATTGCGTAACATACTGCTACGGGTCTAGCACATTCAAGGGGGAATGTTTCTGGTCTATCTCTGCGCGATAGCCCTAGGTGATTGATCGGTCGGCTTCGCTTAGTAACGACGAGAAGCATCCACTCTATCCAATGTGTTCAGAGATTCGTGGTGAGACAGACAAAAAACGTTCACTGGCTATGGACAATGATATGGAATAAGAGCATCGCTGTGGATAGGATGTGACAGTGTTACACGGGTTATAGCCAGCTCTATAACCCTTGAAATCGGTATAGTCGAATGCAATCTTGTAATAGATTCAATAATATTGAGTTTGATTCCTCGCTTTTGCATGGACGCCAGGTGAAATTAGGTTTGATCACAATGTAACACGAACTGTCTATCCGTTGGTTATCATACCTGCCAAAAAAAAACTGCTTGCATATATAGACATGGGTCGTTATTTGCTTACAATGATAAAGCACAACTCAATGGTTGGATGCAGACATAGTATCGTATTTTACAGTCAAAACTTATTTGCTTTCAGAAGGTTCGACTGCTGTTGCGTCAACGGTTTCAGTATCTTAGGTATTATCGAGATCCGGCTTGTCTTTAATAAATTGTCAAACTGTTGCTTTAGTTTCTGATAGCAATGCTTAATCTAAACGGTGTAATGCAACGATCACTTCTTGTGCACAAGTGGGAAAGGGCTGATTTGCATTGCACAGAATGCTGCACACCTGTTTTGGTAGTCAATTCATGCTTCCTAGTGTATGACCAAGAAGCTCGCATTTGGAGTCTTATTTCAAGTTGCGCACACTTCAACGCCTATAAAACCAAAAAGCCCTAAACTCGATGAAGCATTGTTACTACAAGGGCGGAACCCTGCAAATGCCTACTGTAGTATTTGTCTGCTGCACAGGATGAACAACGCTTGTCGTGCAACACACAACATCATGTATGAGATGTGACAAGGTTTTTCCGTATTTGATGGATCACAACACGTAGAAAGGATGATTTAGATCGAACAGTAAAGGATATAATAGAAATAAACTTGGTTTGTAACGCAATAAATGTGTAAAACGGGCGATGCTACACTATATCACCAGTGCTAATGTCTGCCAAACCATCTTTAGCGACGCGCAAGAATGTAACACCCTCCACGTCGTCTACAAGCGCAACTAGAAACGAACATTGACCGCCATATTTTGTATGTCGGATACTCGGTTGCTTCCCAGAACACGTTGGAACTACCTGATCGGACAGTTGGCTGTATTCTGTTAAGGAAGGTGGCATATCCTGTATGCTGCCCAAGTTATGTTAACTCTCACGATGGATATTCTATCTCGAGACTCACGAATGCACAGTTATTCTAAAATCTGGTATACCCGGCTCGCGCTTTTTCCATCGAGGATTTGGTTTGTAGACGTCCCAGCTAAACGAATGTGGCATTTGCACACTTTGAAACGGCTTATAACCAGGACCGCATGGAATAATCTGTAATGTAGAATAGAGGGAATCTGATGATCACTCGGTCTAAAAAACCGTCCGATGATTCAACTTACTATAACTACCACACTGGTAATTGCAAACGACTGGTCTTGTAGATTTCCAACTACCGATCGATTCCCAAACAGAAAGAATCACTCTAGTTAATGTAAGCCAAAATTGCCAGCATTTTTGGCCTATTTCTTCTAGGTATGTACTTCTGACTGGATCGCTTGGTCTGGATCGCAGGACAATGTAACCCAACCTTTTCAGGTACGCATACACCTTCAATAGTGAGCGTATGAATAGATATGAGAAGACGGCAATCATCTTACTTGATACTTTTCATATGTAATCCAGCCATCACCTCGTGCAAACATGAATTGATAGTAAGCTGTCATTGAACAAGGAGTGTTGTGTACATCGGTAGCGATAAGTGCGGACCGACTTAACAGCCAAGCCGCTTCTTCTGGATATAACATTATTTTGCCGTTCTGCGTATGGCCCATCGTGTGAAGATGTGTGCCTTTATTTTGTATAATAGTGGTCAAACCCGTGCTTGAGTGGAAAATTCCTGCGCTCGTGCTCTTCTTGTTTGGCTTTTTTTCCTCTCCAATCACTTGAAACAAAGCATTTCGAGCATTTGCTACGGCTGTATCTTGAGTTGGTGAAGGATGCGGTTCGAAATCTTTCACACCACGCGTGAGTTTGCCTTTCCGGCTACATCATGTCAGATGGCTCATGCTAAGCAAAATAGTAGTTTATTACCAGGTTTTGTTTAACAAAACAGAGAAGTCCGGTATTTCATCTGATTCATCCGAGTCATTCATGGCAGGCTGCTTCAAAACACTCACAATATAAGAGATTCACGTCGAGAGAAAAAGAGCAGAAATCAAAAAATTTGTATTTGGTGTTTCACATGGCGAATTTTTTTTTACGATTGCAGGTTGACATGAAGAGAGTAATATCTATAAGAATTACACTGAATCATTGCGACTGAGTACAAGTCCAGGTTTTAGGCCATTCAAGTGATAACCTTGGCACAAGTGTAGCAGCGGACTCTGACTTGAAGTTATGGACCTTTTCGAGCCACACGCAGTATTCGTGCATGATCGTCTTCATCTCTGAAAGGACTTTAGTAGCATAAACGTGGTTTGCTGGAGAATATCGCCAATTTCTTGCCGCCATAGTTACTGGAAGAGTATGCTTGTCCCATACATGGTGTTTGCATTCCACAGGTTCATGATCCAAAGTGGTAAGAGAACTGGCGCTGCTCAGGCTGGATGCACCGGAAGATGATGGCGTACAGATTGAACAAGGGGAAGGACAGCTACTTTGGCGTTCAAAGCTTTTGGACCCATGTTCAAATTCCTCGTTCAGTGTAGGCTTCCCGGAGTTGTAACGTATATCTTCGTGTTGCGTACTGGGGGCAGCACTAGCATTCATTGTTTGTTGCATGGTAGAAGATGCATATACACTCGGAACAGTGTAAAATTCATGGCATGTGTTTCCAGAGTCAGATACGTTGTCAATCTGTTCAGGCATTTGTTGACTGCTGCTTGATGAAAAGAGTTTCAGAAGTTTTTCTTTACCACTTCGCGAATGCATAAAAAGCTGTCTTTTTCTAAACAGCAGCGTCCGTGTTTTATTTAGCTGCGGTTTTGACTCTTCTGTGGTCGTTCTCGTCTTCTCTGAGGCTGAAGAATCGGATTGCAAAGAAACGGCTAGGCGTGAATCACAAGGTGGTAGCTGTGGGCTTTCAACATTGCTTGAAGACAAACTTGATACAATATGAAAACGTTCACGCATGTCAGTGTCCATTAGCAGCTGTTGAAGGTGTACATGCTGTTGGTGAAACGAGGAAAGTAGAGATTCGAAAACGATATGAACCTCCCTGCAATAATACAGCTTACATTAGACAAGTTAAAGATTGGTATACTGACTTACAGAGTGCATCTTCTATATAACATTACTTCTAAAGCGGTTTAAGTAAGTTGGAATGTGTATACGCATCTACCTGTTTCGTTCAATTCTTCGTCTTTGCTGTACCAAGCCTTCCAACATTTTGCGCCGTCGCACATGGACTTATGGCCTGTCATCGTCTTGACCATGTTTTCCGCCTCACAACTCCAGCGTACACTCATTGAAGACCAAACACGACCGACCCTCCATATAAGACATCGTAAAAAGAAGGACCGAACGCTTCGTCCCCAGTGAAGAAAAATACGTTCAAATACTAAAGGATCTAATAAAATACGGTTGCACAGATGATCCAGCAACGCAGCATGGGGTGTAAGAAATGAAAAGTGAACATAGATAAATGCAATAGCACGCAACAATGTGATGGTATGGTCCGATCGTGCAAGTAGCATATGAAGAGTATGCAATAAAAATGGAAGATCAATTGGTGGATGGCTTGAATTGCAGTGTAACCTGGTCAGAACTTAGTGATTAATTTCCCCCCTCCATTTAATCATCCAGCAACCGAACCTTTGGATTTCAAATATGGTAGCTTCAATAAAATCAAGGAGACCTAGTTTTTCATCAGTAGATGTCCAACTCAATCCTTAAGATGCTCACTGAATACGCTTTCGACAGCGTTCATATTTGTTCTTTTGATTGCCGCCCGTAACCATACATTTATCATATCATGATAAAGTCCAGAGAGTTCAGTCATGGTAACGCACCATGTCATGCATTCCGCAAATCTTTTTGTTGCCATTTCAAGTGGACGTGGTTTACCGGAGCGTTGCAGTAGGTAGGCGTCAATTGATGGCTGCCTCATATTAAATGAAATAGGGCTGTTATCTTTCTGCGTTGAGGATACGACGGTTTGACTAGCTTCCTCTGATTTTTCGCAGCGAAGTGCTATTCGTTCCGCTGGTGTACTTTGAGATGGCCGGATACCTTGAATGACTAAAGAAGAATTTCGAGGCTGCCTATCGTTGTCGACCGAAAAGCTGCTGCATCTCAAATACTGCTTTTCTCCATTATAAGGCAACAGACCAGACTCTAGACTGCACTGTTGTACGGTAGTCACTGAACGGATGTCTCTGCTCAGCAGAGAATCGATCTTTCCTAAAAAGTATGCAGCAAAGTACGTATAACCAGGTGATGATGCCAGGACAGAGTTGCGCTGATGAAGATTTTGTTGATTGATGGTCGGAAAAGTTATAATGACATGTAACTTTAATGTTGTATGATAATGCCGATAAAATGCGTAAAAGAGTTCACTGTCATCACTCTGCCATCTAAGATAAGGTTTTCAGTAAACGCTAAGTATTCACTATTCCAGACCTTCGGACCCAGTTTCCTGTCAGTTCCACGGGACATTCTGAAGACCTACGCAAAGTCCTAAAATACATTTGATATGCACGACCATCCAATGCCATGATGGCATGTAAATGTGCTGGAAAGGCTGCCTGCAGCTGAGTATTATAGTTGTTGAAACTAAAAAAGGTATATAACAGCTGGAGTTTTCTTTTTCCGTTATCGTTACGGACTTACTTGTCCAAAGTACCCATTTCCGCTCGCAGACGTTTTAGCGTACTTGGTTTCACGGACAAAACCTGAAGCAATGCTGAAGCCAAACCAGGTATTTTGAAAAAGCACAAAGCTATATTGCAAGCAATCCTATAAGATATTTTGTTTCCGGGGGATACATTTGCCTACCAAGAACCTTGGCACAAAATGAGATCATATTGGAATAGATCGCCTTTTGGTTCAACTGGTCAATTGCATATTTTAGTGTCGCCATTAACAAGTTGCGGTAATCCTCCTGAAGAGAGCAGTCATTCTTCGTGTTTGGTACCCATTCATTAAAATTGGAGGGAGCAGCATAATCTGTTGTTTGGAAAGATAAAAGGATGGCTTTCAGTTCGAGTTCAAGGGCCGGTTTGCTCACCATATTCGATAAACTCTTGCCTATCAGAAAGGTTTAACATTGTTAATGTACACGACGTTGATAAGGCTATATCAGAAATACCGCGATATTATTTCCAGGATGCTTTCGTAATAAATGTTTTTCTCTGTGTAATTGATGTACTGCATGTTACCAAGTAGTACACTCCACCTGAGTCGCACTTCAGTTAGGTTTTTTTTATACTTTCATGCACTACAAACAATGACGCACCATCGTAATAGGATGGACCGGCCAGCCTGAAGATTTTTTTGTTCTTTTCCTGAGAGCGACTGTTCCGCTGGTGCTTGAAACTTTTTACCCTGACCATGTCCGGAAAGTAGCTCAGCGAAATCGAACTTTGGCACGATCGGGGGTGAGTTTCTTAACCACGGAAGCAGTTGTTGCTTGAGGATGCTATGACGATGTTTAACCTTGTTCTGGAATCTTTAAGCAAAAAAAAAGAAATCAAATTTGGTTAAATAGAGTCTGGTCTTCTTGTATTCTTTTCGTATAGGTATTTGCTTACTTCGTCAAAGATTTGCGCAATATGATATACTCCGCAGGGTTTGCGGGTTGTAAGATTGGTAAAATTCTTGTCATACCAGAGTGAGGCACGGCACACAGAGTGGCTGAAAGAAGATACAGAAGAAACTGATGACGACGATGAGGAGAAGGACGTGGAAAGGAATGACACTGCGAAAGAAGAAGAAAAAGAGAAAAAGGAAAACAAACAGAGTTCAGGTATCTGACATTTAGCACTGCCTCTATTAGAATCTCACTATTTTGGTTATTTGCTGCAGCAACCCGTTGCTTCCTCTTTAGCCTTTCAATGGCGTTGAGCGGGGTTTGATTTGCATTTGTCGAATATGCCGCACTCTTGTCGCTCTTACGATCAGCGAATACTGTTTATTGAACAATTTTTTACGCTACGTCCCTCTTCCGCGTCTTGTGTCGTTACGCAAGAAAGCAAGCCATGAGTCGTAAGAGCAACAACCGTTAGCATGCTCGCATGCCTGAGCCAGACCCCAAGGTCCCAGCCTGGATCTTCAGAGTACCACCGCCCACAGAGGCCGAAAAGCTTCGAGAACAGCTACGCAAGGCCCAAGTAGACCGCGAATTCTATAAAAAAGCATTTGCCCATCAACAAAAACAAGTCGAAGCCCTTACAGCCCGTGTCAAGGAACTCAAAAGCCGCCCCTCCCCGTGTCCATACAAACCACGCCTCTCTACTCACTCGATATTTACAGAGTCGATCGCTCCCATCTCCACACAGCCTAGTCAATCCCGCCCAGTGCCTACACAAGTAGCAGCAGTGAAACCCGCGCCACGTCCCATCCCGACCGTTTCCTCATGGCCAAAGACAATAGTCAAGCCAAAGCCCACACCACCAGCTCAAACACCTCCCACATCTCCCAAAGAAGATGCTGCTTCTGCCCCACAACCCAGTGAATATTCGTTATCGCCACCTGCTCCCTCTCAGCGGACATCAACTCCGCCAGAACTAAAGTTTGCCACTAAGCCTGCCCTTCTTGCCAGCCAGTTTTTCCAAGCGCCAGAAAAGTACTTCATCGCACTTTCAGTACGTGTATATACCGTGCAAAAAGCGATTGCCACGCCCCCAAATCCGCCAATACCTACGCACGATTGTTATCCACAGTGCTCGTGTACTTGACCTTGCTTTCCCTGCTCGCCATGTCATCGGTCTTCTCATTCACGACCGCTATCTTCCTGAACTCACAAGCAGACTACAAGAAGCCAACATTTCTCGCCTACCAAACTTTGATCCTATCGATCCTACGCACCTCAGAGATCCCGCCTACTCCTAGCTCCCTCCCAAAAATCGACAGAAGATCGCCATCCATTGCCAGAGAAACCGTTACCTTCGCGCCATTGCCACCCTACAAGACAACGTGAAACGCGTTGTGGCCCAGCTCTTCGTGTCTCATGGCTGGTTAACAATCACAGACATGATACATATCCTCAAGCCCGACAGTTGTCCATAACTTCCTTCCCTTCTCCCCCCTGCTCCCTCATTCTGTACATATAATCAATGTGAAGTACATACCGGGGATGTTTTGGATAACAGAGCCAAAGAATTGAAAAGATGTTGTCCCTTCGCGTTTTATATTGCTCGGGTCACTGAAACCAAAAATCACAGTCATGGATAAGAAATCGATGGATGTCTCATGGATGACAACAATTCTCCTAAGAGTAAAAATGGACTCAGTCTGATAGAAGGTCTTGAACATAATGGAACATCTGTAGAGGAAATAAACCCTCTTTGTTCGTCTCTATACGACGTTGATGCTATCATATCCGTTTCTGTCAGTTATGGCATCAGAAGCTGTCAGGGCAATGTACCCCAGTTCCGGTTCTTCTCAATTGTATTGCTTTACATTCCACTTTTATTTTCCCTGAATGTAGTTATGTTCTCCTTTTCTTCTATTGTATCTTAAACTTTGTCTATTAGGCAATCACAAAAGATTGAATTGCCACGGAATGAACGGTTATTATCTTGTCATGGATAATGCGCCCATCCATACACCAGTCAAAGTTAAGCAGTTGGTCGAAGAAAGAGGATACAAATGTCTCTATCCTCTCTACTCTCCCTTTCTTAACCCAATAAAAGAGTTTTGGGCCAAAGTGAAGGCTGGGATGAGAAAGAAGCCCTTACGAGTAGACGATAACCTTCAAGAGCGTATTGTTCAAGCAGCGCGAAAAGTAAAGCGCTCAGACCGTCAAGGATGAATCAGACACTTTGAAGGCTTTTTCGTTAGATGCAAAAAATAGAGAACCACTTCTTTAAATAAACTCGTCTTGCTGTGGTTTGAAATAAACTATCTCAGTAAATGGTGAACATGGACACGACTGTACGCAAAGAAGGGTAGTCTGACCGCAAATATTTTTCATCCAATCATGCAATAAGCATTTTTTGGATTCCGCAAAAAAAAATAGAAACACGCAGACAAACAGGAAAAACACAGTAAATCCAGCAGGGTTTTGCGCTTTTCATTTAGAAGATTCTTTGGCGTGACTGGCGCCGCAACGGAAGTAGCTGCTGTGTACGCGGTGGGCTTATGTGCATTAATGTTAAAGGTCCTGTTGATAAGTGGATCGGGACCTGTTTCATTATTATCCACAATATGACGTGAAAAGGGTACAAAAAAACTATCAGAAAGGGGCATGTTAAGTACAATAGGAGCGGAAAAGAGGTATATAAACAGAGAATAAGAGGAGTATGGTGATAATCGATTTCCTTTCAATTCAGACTGGAAGCTCCTAAGATTCTTTTGTATGACAGCAACAGACCCCTTTCTTCAGGGCAAGTCATGTCTTTGATCGTCGCACGTTCTATGAACGTCCGCTGATACGCTTTGAGTAAGTCTAGCTAACTCAGCTTCCAAAGCAATCACCCGTGCCTGATCTCGTCTTTCTTTGGCTTTGGCTGCGTTCCTCTCGCTTTCCAAAACAGATAATCGTTGTCGTAACCGACCATTCTTTGTCTTCAACGCCTTTAAACATACTTTTAAAGACTTCCTTTGTAACATTACCCGTATGCACTTTTGCCACTTTGTTTCCCATTGAAAGTTGTTGACTTGGGCATTCTGACGGTGTTTTCTTATATGAATGTTGGCCTTCTTTTTCTTAATAACCGCTGGGCTACGAGGAGACAATATGACACTAGGTGTATAGGTGTGCTTCCGTAGTTGACCAAGGGATGAACCGGAAGTAATTGGTCGAATAGAATACGCAATGCTTTTGGTACCCGTTGATAACGCCGATAATGTGGACGAATCTAGCACGTTTTCCAGCCATTGTTGCATTATGCTTCGTTGAGAATCACGTCTTTTGTCGGCTCCGGCTTGACGCATATTGATAAAGATACCAATCCATGGAAACGTTGACGAGTGCAACCATAAATAATGTACAATTGGGGGACTGCCAGATGATCACAGGGTCTATTCTTCTTTGATTGGTTGAACAAGATGACAAGTTTTGTCTCTATCCTTCTTGCAACATCTTGATTGGATGTCATGAATAGCGCAGTCTCTCTGCGGTTACGTACTGTAGGTCTAAGTAAATTACTCTTTTGTATGTCGTGCTCTCAACTAACCGTATATTCTATTTTGTAGATCCCAAAATATTCCTAGAGCTCCTTATAGTTGAAAAGCACTGACAGTATACTAATTATCACAAAATTGAGGCAAAATGCTGTGAAGAATATCTATACCAGGCCATCAGGACGGATGATATGGACTTTTTGGATGATGTTGTTTATTATTTGACTTGATTAAATGCATAAATTAGATATGTATATATGTGTGCGTGTGTGTGTGAGAAAGAGAGAAAGAGAGAGATACAGTTTGGTATGCTATTCAATGTTGAATGCGTCTTCCCGACCGCCGCGGTAATGGTATCTTGATTCTTCGTCGTCCAATAACGTTTTATCGACATCTGTACGGTGATTTAATTCAAATCCATCTGCCGAACCTTGATCGATTGGAAGACCGTGAGCAACCCCGGACTTCTTTACTGATTCTCTTTGTTGAGCAATTGAAATGCCTCTGTACCAATTCAGTAGGCATTTAATAGCGGTAGCAGTGGTTAGTACGATTAAAACCAGCGCGATGACCACGGTGAATATCAAAAACTTTCGTGTGAAACGGTATGGATCTTGTTCCATAGAGGCTCGAGGAACACATATTTGCACCAACCGGTAGATAACATAGATAGCTGCTAGTATACCGCATAAAATAAAGAACAGCATTGCGTATTTGTTCTCGCGATGCACGGAGATTAGAGCTAGCGATAGTCCTAACGCGCCAAGGACGAATACCAAAATAGCCTCGACAACTGTCTCGTCGTAATCCAGTTTTTGTGACGGAATCAGCTGTGCTCCGAACGAGAAAATAAAGAAGAAATCAAGTTTGAGAAAGGTGATCAAGATACTGGTGGTAATTAACGCGTCTCGTACTCTGTGTAGGAAAAGAATAAGATCATCAAGAACGAAACCAAGTCATCCTCATACCGCATATCTGCTGAGAAATTTCGATAATTGTCCCATGCAAACTCCTTACGAAGTCTCCAACCGTAAAAGGCAAGGGCAAAGAAAAAGCATGGAATGAGAGCTATGATAGTGTACTCCATTGGTCTCATCACTTTCTCATAATATGTAATCGCTGCATTCATGCCAACTACATCACTTGACCACCGGGATTCAACGGGACGCCATAACTCTAAGCTTCCACTACCCTTTCGTTCAATCAAACAATCGATAAATGGATGATCCTTACCATCCAATTTGTTCCAGAATAATGTGTTGTTGAAGCTGGATTCCTCCGTATCTGTATTAGTAATATGAGAACCATGCAATCTTCCTTTTTATTTGCCTTCATATCAAAGACTTACACTAAAGCAACGATTAGTAAATATCCACAACATTTTGTGCACTACGTACCAACAACAAGCAATCCGAACAGGATAAATGAGATGAGTTGCGCTTGATTTTATGTGAGATTCATCGTCCAAGACCTATGTATGCAGTTACCTGTGTTGCGGTGATAAAGCGCATCAGCACAGAGTACGATCTGGAAGACTTGGCTCACAATGAAAAGTCCATGGTATATCAAGTCGGACTCGCTGACGCCTGTGAAACTGTTCGAGTCATTGCTCTTCGCTTCCCCCCTCCCCAATGAGCATTACCTTCGGCATGTTCATCCAATGCACAATTACCAACTAGAGCTTTGTGATTCATAATAATGAACCCCTCCAGAAAGCACATAATCACTGCTTCGACTGTGACAAGGGCAAGAGTGGCTATTGAACTTTTCGAATTAAATATTGGATTCTTTGATAATGGAGCCATTTTGCATTTGTTAGGAAACGGAAAAGAAGGAAAAGAGAGGTTGGTAAGTTATACGCCACATGCCAAAGACAGATATAAAATCAAAAAAAAAAGTAGGCGCAGTACGAGGGTATTTCCTAAAATGAAGGAAGGGTATCAGAGACACAAAAGATCTAAGCCGAACGTAGGACAAACACCAACTTTAAATTGTATGGAGTTAAAAGATCAAGTAAAGATCCAAAGTTGAGGTACTGTCATGTAACCTAATGTGTTACAAACTAGATTCCAGAAGGTCGGAAAAAGCTTCAGACTTTGATTATCATACACTTTCATCGCTATGAAAATATGGATTTCGCTATGTACTCTTTGTTTTTCTGCATGCGTGATAGACCAAGGATAAAAGCCTGGGTTGACTTGTGTCACGAGGAAAAGCAGATCCACGGCAAAAGGCTTAAAAAAGTTTCCCACGTGCAACGTCGTTCCAGACTGGAAACGCAAAGACGAATGAACCGGGATTGGAGCAATCACCTCTACCCTTTCACAAGAGCCTGATTTATGGTACGTACATATTAGGCGAACGAGACATATTGCACCGTACTAATGAGGCCATGTATGTATTGTGCACTCCACTTGCCAAAAACGCATCTTATGATTGAGGTTCCATAGGTTAACCGAGGAATTCCGGGAATCCTGAATCATCTGAAGATATGCAAGTGGTACGTGTTGCAAAGTTGTAGTGTAGGGAAACCCACATGCGGTGTAGTTGTAAATCATAGATTGGCTGTCCTGAAACAAGACAACTGCCCTTAGCCACTTCTAATCTGGGTAGCAACATATATTGCCCGCCAGCTGGAAAGCGTGCTAAGTTGTTAATTCTAACAACAGCGTAGACAAACTTACAAGGGGCTTTTACACCTATATAATGAAAAAAGCACGAATGGCTTCTAAAATACACAAATATCTAAAACCAAAAATTTGTCTCTATCAAAGCCTCAAGCATGGGAAGCCACAAAAAATTTAACTTCAGCCAGCTACTGACATAATGCATCCATAGGCTTAGCTATCTTGTTTGACCGGCAAGTCGATGACGGTTCAACATATGCAACTATCGCATGCTGCAATATTGAAATGCACGACATGTTTGGAAGCAAATATTTGTAGGATGCATACCTAGCAAGTACGAACAGTTGAATTTAACTTACTTGCAAAATGCGTTTCACTTGTGCTCTCTACAATATCCATCTGCGGTCACAGCCTTTTTCTTTAACGCTATCTTGCAAATTGTTACAATGAAGGAAACATATATTAGCTGCACTGATATCGTTCTACGATGTCGATCTGAAATCTATCTCCTTTGGCTACCTAAGAGGATGCGGCTATGCAAGCTTGCCGTTTACTCAGCCGAGATGTATAAAAGCATTACTCCAATGTAATGATTGTCTGAATACATCGCTGTTGAATAACCAGCGGTGCAAAAGGAATGACCAAGACATTTTGCATATTACTTCTGTCGATAACTCTGTCTTGTGAACCACAATCCATTAGTTAAGAAAATACATATGGAAGTAGACAATCACTTAGTCAATTGACCTGTAGTTATGATACGTTCGGGATAAGAACCATATGTTCAGATTGAATCAAATAAATCAGTTGCCAGACGAAAATGTAAATTACATATATTAGAATCGGTGATGTAAAGGTTTGACCAAAGAATATGTGAATGCGTCAGAAAGCAAGACAAGGCGAAGTCAAGACACAGAACGTAGATAACTATCATACCGGCTAATTCAGTATATTTTCCACTTGCTGAACCTATTTCTTAAAGTTTTTCTTCGCAGAAAAGGTGAGGATCGTATCAGTGAGAATAAAACGCAGTAAGATCTTTTCAATAGATCATAAAATGATATTCAACTAATCAATAATAAAAAGAAATAATTTAGAGTGGATCCTATTTGGCGATGGTACCTTAAAAATCAATAAAGGCTTAGATAAAATACAGATATACTCAGATAACCTTCAACTTCGAGCAAACTTCTGATATTGTTAATAAAAACATCAATGCTTACATTAATCTAAAAATGTGGAAAGCATAAAAGATGCAGTCAAACGTTAAATCAAAGCCAAAGTTAGAGGCAAAATACAATCAGAAATAGATATGAAATGAAAACGAAAGTGGCAAAAATTAGGTGCACCGTATTAAAAGACGTGTACGTAGGAGAGAAATTATCGCGCGCATTCCTTTAAAAGATGTTTTACTTCTAGAAAAAAAGACAATATAGATGTTATTCATAATTAAAGGAATGCTAAAGATAATTATAGTCTATTACTAGACTAAT
This sequence comes from Apophysomyces variabilis, assembly GCA_002749535.1. Taxonomy (NCBI): domain Eukaryota; kingdom Fungi; phylum Mucoromycota; class Mucoromycetes; order Mucorales; family Mucoraceae; genus Apophysomyces; species Apophysomyces variabilis. The sequence goes on along the minus strand of MZZL01000409.1, from coordinate 1,879,234 downwards.
GACGATGTTTACTTTTGCAATAGAATTAGGTCTGTCTGCTCATTCTTAGAATTTGCCAAATGCAATTCCAGTTTAACAATTAGTCTCTGAGATTTATTAAGGTACTGGAAATTTTTAGATTATGCCAATATAAAATGAGACCTTTACTAAATAAGAGAAGAATAAACTTTGGAGAGCAATGGAAACAGAATACATTGACCTTACAGCAAATTAAAACCTATCAGTCAACTGATAAAAAGTATATTACTTCATTAGACCGGAAATTGAATACTGAAATTATCTATCTAGAATTTAAAAAATTAATATGCCAGTTAAGGGGATTTGGCCGAGCGGTCTAAGGCGACAGGTTTAGGCCCTGTTCACTTCGGTGGCGCGAGTTCGAATCTCGCAGTCCTCAGTTTTATAATTTTTTTCTTTACGTTACACAAACTTTTTTTTCCAATCAAGCTCTCCTCGTTCATTCAGACCATGCACTACGAGATATGATGGGTCTCACTTGCTTTATTTCTGTTATTCTATCTTCTTAACAGGGTATATAGATTTAAGTCAATCCCGAAACGTCTAGATATTGGGTATATCAAGGAGAATAAAGATTGTCATCTGTCTACCTTCTACTTTATCGTTTCCTACTATTGTTACTGTCTCTACTTGACCGTCAATACTTTTAGGGAACGATCTGTATGGCTGTGTATTAAATAATGTTTTACGCTACTCTAAATAGCTTTTGCGTCCATGGAAAGATCAAGTATGCATGAACGCAAACCATTCGAAACATGCGCAAACTAATGTTCAAGAATTCGTATTCTGCTTTCATGGATAGCATAAGCTTATGTTGCTGAGTGTTACTTTTAGCTTCAGTTACAACGATATAAGTGTCAAATTCCAAAAAAGCATAAAACAATTAGGCAGATTAGTGCCGTATCGTTCCTAATGTTCGGTTCTTTTAGAGTCTACAATGGTAGGCAGGCGAACATCTCGTACAGTGGGTCAGTGAATTTCTTATGGTGAATGAACATTTCCGGAACTATGTATTGCCCTTACCAATACCTATGATGTATTAGCTAGGATGCTGGTGTCCGCACGGGCGGCAGCATTTTCCGTCAGCAGCAAATAAAAGATATCAAGGTATCCATCTTATTTGCTAACTACAAATGTCACTAAAAGGGATTTTGCATCTATATAATAAGATAGTCTCCACATCTCATTTATCCATGAGCGCAGATCTTCTTTTTCCTAAAGGCAGATCCAATTGAGAGTGGCGCCACCAAACAGTAAGTGCGAACCTTCCTTTTAATTGGTCCAACTAACGACAGTTTCCTTTTTCCTTTTTAGAAAAAGGAGCTCAAAGAGGTGTATTTTCTTGTTATTACGGTAAAGAGCAAAAATTATGTTGGCTGTACTTAATCCTCGCTGCTGTCCTGGTTGTGAAGAGAATATTGGCTTGTGGCTAGTTCGTTTTCTCATGCCTTATGAGAGTTAGGAGTAATTCCACGTTAGCAACGTGCTACTTCCTCTATCCATATTTAAAAAGACAAAGACAATAACATAATCATATGCTTGTTCTTGGTATCCATTATTCTTAACGTATCAATGTCTTGATTTGATTGGCAAATGCTCTCCAACTCTGCTCTCAGCATTTTTTAATCTCAACGGAAAACCCAGTAACCTTCGCGTCAAACGTTATCCATCAGTTGTTTCCTGCTCATTTTTCCATCCGTTCGTGCATCATGTCAAGCATCCGTATGGTAAATAAGACGAATAAAAAGGTGACCTTATCTGATCTTATGCTGATCCTGTTTAGCTAAGTCAAAAAGAAGAAAGTGACACCGATGTCGAAGTGACGTGGAAAGACCAACAATTGATCAACGAATTCAGCAAGCTTAATGCCAACATTGATGATCTCGAAGAGCGATATGAAAAAATGAAGGTAACGCAACCTGGTAAAAGTAAATTTGTTAAAGGCGTCTGTAGCAAGAAAAAGAATATCTAGACGACGTGTCTATGGAGCTTGAGCTGGCTGATGAGGACGAGTTAGTAAGGCACAAGATTGGCGATGCCTTTGTTCACGTTCCCGTATCCGATGCCCTCGAACGAGTCGCCAAAGAATCTGAAAAGATTGGTCTTGACTTGGAAACTATCCAGTCTAACATAGATAGTGTTCATAGCAAGATGGATGAGTTGAAGAAGTCATTGTACGCAAAATTCGGTAATGCGATCAACTTAGAGAAAGATTAAAGACATCATCTTTCATATACCTCGATGGAGCAAAAGTTGGAGTAGCTATGTATTCGTCCGATTGGAGGACTATTGATTGCGCTACCATGCTGTAGAGAGTCATAGTTATCGCGCTCTTTCGGTGGGAAGGGATAGCAGCCAGGAGTGACATACACTTCACTGTCATTGATTGCGTAGGCAGAAGGTTTCTGTTCGTCATGTATAGTTTTCGGCTGAAGATTTCCATGTGAATAGCCTTCTTTACATGCGGAAGGCGCAAAGTCGTTACTATTCCAGGTCACTGAAACGAAATTAAAGCACTAACCTACGATGTATCAAAGGCATAGGTTAAGTTAGTTTTATCCCGTTCTTTGTGTAAAATATAGAAGATTGCACTTGGCCCATCTCAGAGCTCGTCAGCAAGCAACAAGCATCAACTGTATATTCTACTTCGAAAAACATAAAAGCCATCCATGATCAAGTTTTATATGATGATAAACACAGTCAAGATACAAGCACTGCAGTTAATGAATATTTCGGGTGGAAGATATATTGCAAGGAAGGTTAAGAATAACGTGTCGACTTCCTGCTACGACATTCCATCGTACAGGTACAAGACAGAGCTCGACTGTAAAATGGTACTGAGAAGCTACTGCGAGTAGTTCATTGTATGCATTTCCACCGTGTGTTTCACCAAGATGGTAGTGCAGCAGACAATCAGGCTTCCATTACACGATACAAGGCTGCGGTTTCCGATAGCGTCCGTATTGGTTGTTTCTTTCAAGGCTTGTGCATTTCGTCAAGTTCAAACATAGCTTTATCCTATCCATAAACCTCAACCCAGCATGTTGTGATAGGTTTACTTATCCCTATTTCATGAACCCATCATAATTTTTTTTCAACTATTATCTTTAAATACATGCCGTCCTATACCATTTCCTGAACATATAGTCCGCTTCCAATCTTTTTGTTTGCTTGTTTTTTTTTCCTAATTACAGCCATTAAGAACATCAATTCTTTTCTCCTAGCCTTTTCTCTAGTTTATCGAATTCCTGCAACGCCACAGCTTCGGTCTCATCGATGACTTGTTCCACTCCCTCAACTTCCGGGATATAGTGCATCAGCATATTTTCAATACCATTTTTCAAGGTTATAATCGAGCTGTCACATCCGCGACAACTGCCTTTGAGTTTAATCTTGACGATGCCTTCCTCAAATCCGCAAAACTCAAGGTCACCACCGTCTTCTTGGATAGCAGGTCGGATGCGTGTGTCTAAAAGCTCTTTGATCATTTGTACTTCCTCAGAATCGTCCGGATGAATTGCTGTATCACTGGCTGCCAGATCTGCCTCGTCATACATGATGGGCTGGCCTGATGAGAAATAATCCATGATAGCAGCATAAACATCTGGTTTCATCAGCTGCCATTCGCTATTAGGATCCTTGGAGATAGTAATGAAGTCAGGTCCAAAAAAGACTCCAGCAACTCCATCTATTTGAAATAGCTGTTTTGCCAACGGTGACTTCATAGAACTGCGTACGTCGAGGAATTCAGCCGAGCCAGACTCCATGACGGGTACACCGGGAATAAATTTGAGTGAATCGTCGTTTGGCGTTCTTTCGGTTTGGATAAACATTGTACGAACTAGTCAGGTTAGCGATGTCAACTAACGCAAATGTATGGATTCCACCTTGTTGGCTACCAAGTAGCGCTTTTGTTCTCATAAGCGGTTGGCGAAGCGTTGGATTAGTCATGGCGCTCGATAACACAGTTCGTCTTTGGATATTTGGTAATCTCATAGCAAGGCGTAAGCCCATAGTGCTTGATCTTGTCAAATGCATCAACATTGTTCTCATGGACATGGTTGTGTGCGCTTTATCGGTCAGAAAAAAGAACTTGCTTTCTGCACTGTCTGATAAGTACGGAAATATCGAGACCTGTGACTATCTGTTTCCCCAGAGAGCGGAGAATCATTGTTTAACAATTGGGACCAGCGGCAACAGGGAGATCCTCTTGGCTGCCTGCCAAGCATCAGGGGAGAGGAAGTGAGTGAACAGCCTTTGGGTGATTGTTCGGTACCAATCATTGATCTAATTATCTTCATTATCCGTCCTTGCATTTGAGCACAATCGAATATTTCATGCAGTTAGTGCAAAGAAAGGCAGACAGGCATTAAAGGCTTGGGCTATATTGGTCGGAAATTCATTGATACACCTAGGAACGGAGGTTTCGGGCGAAACGTGGGTGCATAGTATTTCTTAAAGTCTCGCAGTAGCTGTTTGAACTGTGCTGGATTGTGTATAGATTTAATTGATGGAAAGAGGATATGTTTACCGTGGTGTTACTGCACCAAGTGAGAAGTTTACAATAGCAAAGTGAGGCAAGTAAACTTTCAAAACCAGTAAAGCATGGTATGTTTAACCTACAATTTGCAGTTAGAACAATTATACATTCATCTTTGCAAAAGAGGTATATTGCTTCTCGGAAACAAGTGTGCAGTTTGAGTAATCTTTCTCTTTAACTTTTATTAACAACGACAGGCAATATATATAGATAAACTTAGCATCTTTATATCATCCATAGTCTCTTAATAACTAAATTTCATGCTCTTGGCTTCTGGAGCAGCAAAGACGCCAGATTCCACTTTACCCTTGATTGTAAATACAACAGCCATGCTTTTCTTATGGGGGTTTCTGATCTGGAGTTTGACATTGCTGCCTTGCTGTTTGACCTTGCCATTGCTCACATGAGACACCTTGATATTTTTAGGAGCCTTGAATTGAACAACGACTTGGTTCTTGAACGGTCTGATGTCTAGTTTGCGGGCATTAATAACAGCTTCAAACGTATTTGCGTCAGAATTCGTCACAGATAGTTCTGCATTGACTCGAGAACTCCTGTATGGTTTAGCAGTGGCACCGTTGGGATCCGCAGCAGATAGAGGGTTGGAAGCAATAGCGCAGCTGTTGGTAGACCCGGTACCTTGAGCACAGTAGATTGAAGAAGCGTCTGTCGTCGAAAAGCAGGTAAGCCCGGCAGCGCAGGGTTGGACAACCCATTTTCCATGATTGCAAATGGCGAAACTCGTGCCGACGCAGACGTACTGTCCCTCATTTGTGCATGCTTTACCTTGTTTAGCACAAGTAGAAGACGGGCTGTTGGTAGCAGCAGGTGCTGCAGAGCTTGTGGATAATGACCCCTTACTGCTTGATGGCTTTGTGGGACGGCTTGACTGGGAAGATTTGGTTGCTGACGGAGCAGTGCTGGTAGTAGTGCTGGTAGTAGTGCTGGTAGGTCTTGGATTGTAGCCTCCTGAGGAAGATCCACTATGGACAAGTTTACCCACGGCTGCCGCATAGTTGGGAGAAATTTCTGTGTTTCCATAGGATTGGGATGCATCTAAACGATCAAGTAAGTACGAGTAACATACTCTTAACCTAATCACACTCACCCCAGATGGAAATGCCACCATAGCTCTTGTATTTTGCAGCAACAGACTCAATGATTGGCTTGAGTTGTTCAAAAGGAACATATCCACTGCCAGCAGCAGATGGTGAGCCTGGAATACCAACAAGGATTTTGACATTCTTATTCGGTGAGGTTTCTCTGGCCCATTTGTCCCAGACGTCCATGTTAAAGCTACTGCCTCCGGTTGAACAGTAATTGTTATAGAACTGGACATTGATAGCATCGAAGCCAACCGAGCTAATAACTGAGCCCAGCATGGCATCTGGGAAGGGGCATTGGGGTGCAGCAGTTATGTAATAAGACTTGGATGAATCCGTGGCGAAATGATTGCGGAGTTGTTTAACAAGAGCCTAGGCAATCCGATGGTTACTTTGCTATCTCCAACCAGTTAATAGTAATCAGCAATCTGATACGTACAACGTAGCCTGTGGATCCACCACCTTCAATATCCAGGTCGAAACCGTCAACAACAGCATCGCCAAAAGGTCGGGTCTTGCTATTGCCTTTGCCAAACAGATTCCATATGGTGTCGGCGAATTTGACAGCTTGATTATCATTTTGGAAACCGTATGCTCCTGATGCACCGCCAAGAGACAAGAGTACCTTTTTACCCTTTTTCTGGCATTTCTTGATATCTGTAAAAGAGATGTCAGATTTGCTAAGCGAGCCATCGTGGACTGACCTTCCGCGACTTGTGGGCAAGTAAGTAAATTACTGCCAGGGAAATAAGTACCATCGCAGGAATTGGCAAGGTTAAGCGATGGTAGACCACCAAGGTTGAAATCGGAAACGAAGGACATAATAACTGCATCTGTCGAATCGTCACAATAAGTAGCCAGTGGTTTCTGGGCATTGGCGCCGGCGCCTGCAGAATTCTGCAATAAAGTGTGAGGTTAGGAAAGTCAGTATTGATTAATGCACCTTACCTGGCCCCAGTATTGTACCACGCTGTTGTCTTCGGGAAAACTTGCTGCCTGAGCACTCAAAGATAGACCAATTGCCACAGCTATGCTGATAATTTGCGTACTGGAAAAGATCATTTGTGTTTATGTGAAAGGAGAGGTAAGGGGAGCAAGCAAAGCTATAGAATAAATATATCGGATGGGGTTCTTGCTAAACAGTGCTTAGGTGGGTGGTTTATATACCCTAGCTTAACTAAGCCTTCGAGTTTTCAACAGGTGATTTAAACTAATATTGTGTCCCATAAGATAGAGATGTCAATTATGAACGGAGAACTAAATCAAGGGATCCTTTTCGGAAAGTTGAAATATCCAAAGCCCCACAAGGCAAAAGTTTCTTTAAGTGAAAGGGGTAACGCACGCCGCCGGTAAATCATTACGGTGTATCCTTCGTAAAAAGAAGGTGATTAAGTAATAACGTAATTACAGATATTGTCTTTATGAAGTAAAGATTCCATGTTGGTGTTGTACAAGGTCCGCTTACCACCATAAAGGTTAATTTATTGCTTTGGGTCTGAGGATCAACTGTAATGCACGCCTCACTCATTTACTCTTTTGACTCGCATATTGTCCTATACCCGAGCAATCGGAAACATCAACATGCATTCAGTGCTTGGGAATCACAGTCAAAGTAAATACTTATGGATAAGGCTTATTGCTTACCATCTTTCCCGATGATCCAAAAGAAGTCTGGTCATAGTAAGAAAAAACCACTTAAAGAATGAAGGTCGACCCTGAATATCGATCGCAAAACGGTATTGGACATGCGGTTGTTGTTTCCGTAACATTCAGTAGTACAAACGATCTGGTGCATTTCCGATCTGAATATCAATGTGGCACGGATATATTGTAACAAAATTAAAGTTGATACTCATGAGTACACGATCTTCATCAGGATACAAAGTTATATCGGTAAATACGAAATCAATACAACCCTGGGAAAAATTTACGTAAAAATGCTCTGTAAGAGTAATGTCCGTAGCATATGGCAATATGGACATTTATGCAATCCTCGCGCACTTTTTACTAAATGAGTTCATAGCAGCTTAATAGTCTTATGCCATAGCCTGATTCAGTTGGAAACGTAGATGCTAAGTGCCAATAACATACTAATCTGAAAATTCCATTGCTTTTTCTTAAAATGCTCCGCAGTAATCCTGTGGCAATTGCTCGCCATTTCTTTCACAAAAACACAGGATAACAATGCCGGGATGAAAATACTTCTCTTTCATCTGCGGCAAGAACAGTTAGGATCTTTCTTCCTTCTAAATATGCCAACTTTTAATAAATGTTGCAGAACCCACACTCTTTACCCGTGGTTTATCTATTGTAACCCGCCTAAGACTAAGATGGCAGGTTTAGATTAGCAGAATCCCCACAGCGGTTTAGACATACTGTAAGAATCAAAGATATCATCCACAGGTTGAGATCACCATTACTTTAACATTAAGACATGAAATACGGTTATTCCCCCTGCTCTTCCTCTCACTCATTTTGTTTTGCAAAACTATGTAAACTAGTAATACTGCAATAGACGTAAATGATGCAGTTTCATAGACGTTTATGTGCAAAGTGTTTATCAAGGTTAAATATATGTATGGGATAACACTGTTTTGGTACATTGATTATCATCTACTAATAAAAGTATTTTTCACCATGAAAGCGTTCGATCCATGTTATAGTGGGGCTGAACAAATAAAAACATCTAAACAAGTAGTCAAATACATAAGTACTTGCCATTCTCATTTGCAAATTAGCGCTCTAGAAGGAGGATAGTCAATGCATTCTGATAGTCACTTCTTCACACGTCTATGCAAAACAGTATTATTTGTCTAATAGGTTTTTAGGCCATAAGAAGATGTTTAAGGGCTCCAGGAGAATCCATATTAAATAGCTTGGCTTGAATTGAGAGATCGGGACAAGGAGAGCTATGTATCAAACCGCTTGTCTTATGCAGTATCTGGGAACCATAACTGGCTAATGTTTACGGATAATCAGCACACATTAGTCTTTAGTCTCGTGTGAAATTCATTCGGGACGCTAGGATATAACCTCTAAAGAGCTATAGTAGGTTCCAGCTAGAGAAATTGAGCTGCCGCTTTACCTCGAGCATGGGAGACGCTACGATCGGTTATAGAAGGTAGAGAGATACCGTTAAGTACACCGTTCTGTGAGAGATGGCCAGAAAATCATACGAGTTACGAGTAATGTAGTTGGATATAGGCATCAGCGCGGCGCTTATGTTGTTGGAAAAGGAAAATGATCGAAAGATGTATTTGGTAGTTGTCATTGCTTGGAACAATTTGAGCCTCCGATTTGCACATGGTAGGTTTCCCTGTTCGTGTCATACACTCTCTATATTCGAATGCGAACAGGAATGCATACGATCGCCTGCCGTTTTTCCCTCATCTGCCCCTTGAATCAGCATGAGCAAAGTTATTGGCAACGAACGCATATCACAAGTTTTACCTACCGTTAAATGTTCTGACTGTGGCGAGGATGTCCATATCCACCGGTTAGGAGATCACACTTGTTCAAACCTACCACCAGTTCCTTCACTTCCAATCTTTGCTGGACAAAAAGGTGACTAGAATACTACAATCAAGTTCGTCCAATATTCATCCGAATTCTAAATAGAAATGTATAAATCTCGACGCGGTATGGGTGACGAAAGACAAAAACAGCAACCGTCGCAGTTGGGTGGGTTGTCGACTCAGGACGACTCTAGGCCCCGTGTGGACAATTTTCTCGATGCACCTTACAGCAGGCCACGTCAAAACAGTACATCCCCTGCACCGACAAGATCAGAAGAATCGCTGTCTTCTCCGACATCTCCGTAGTAAGTAACTTGGTTTTGTCTCATCAATTCTTATAGTTTGATAAAGTGATCGATCACCGCGTCAGGAAACTCCAAGGGACATGTGTAATCAGCAATATGGAAATAAAGGTAGATTGAGCATTGCTAGATTCAGACTGACCCAACATAGACTTCAGCCAATCAACTACTGGCGGTGCGCATGACACATTGATGGCTGATCTCATTAACAGCATGGGGCAAAATAGGAATCATTCTAAGGTTGGATATACTTATAGAGAAGAAGATTGCTTGGTGTGCGGTGAGGAATTTTGTTACAAAGCCGAAACTGTACTATATGAACATAAGGTATAAGAAGGATGGACTAAATATACGGAATATAACGAGGAATAGAGATATCATAGGCATTGTTTCGCATGTAAACTTTGTCGGTTACCGCTAGATCAAAGACATGGATGTCATGAGCATGAAGGAAACTTGTACTGCGAGAGAGACTATAACGTAGTAAAAAAACGAATCATTTGTGCAACATGGTAACCAAAGAGAATGACGCGAAATGGTAACTAACTGTCGGTTTAGCGAACGATCAATTTTACCCAATACAACACCTATAAAAGCGCTGGGTCGCCATTATCACTCTGGCCATTTGAAATGCTATCACTGCTTCGAACCGATTGATGTGGAACGAACTGGATATAAGGAATACCAAGGCCGAGTATATTGTCGTGCCGATTTCAAGAACTTGTTTTTGCCAAAATGCCGGGCATGTGGTCAGCCTGTGGAGCGAGAAGCGGTATCAGCAATGGATGGAAAATTGCATGGAAAATGGCACCTCGAGTGTTTCGGTTGTCAAGTAAATATATTATAAGTAACCCCTCATAAATTACTCATTTGCCTTGTAGACATGTCATGAGCCATTTCCGGATAGCACCTTTTACGTTTTTGACAATTCGCCTTACTGCAAACGTCATTATCATCAACTAAATAATTCTTTATGTCGAACTTGTGATGAACCCATCGAGGGACCATGTGCTCAGACAATTGAGGGATGGAGATTTCATCCGCAATGCTTTACCTGCAATGTACGTTACTTGTTTGTAAACATTTACTAAGGTTTTACTACTGTAGATATGTCGATGTACAATTACTGAGGTCTATTACATGTTCGAAAGGCGTATATATTGCGAGACGCACGTTATCCAGTTGCAGCAACAAAGGAAAGTAAAAGCTGAAAAACGGCGTACACAGTTTGGCCAGATATAAGTAGATGTGTAGTGTACAAGCTTAGTCGAATTGTCGTAGATGGTATTAACGTTTTCCATTGGTTCGATATTGAAATAAAATGTACTCCCTTGAACAAAAGTTCCTGGGTTAACTTTGCAAGCACGGCCTTCAACAACCACAGAAAACATAAAATAGGCACCGAAGCTAGATATATGTCTCTATTTGTTAAGGCGCTAATTTCTCATGTGCTCTTCTTTGGTTTCAAAACATCTTCAATTTCTCGAGGCATGCTCTGCACGAGGCTTTGTTATTCCTAAAAGTAATTTCCTGCCATTCCTCGTTAAGTATAACAATACAGTAATCAGCGTTGGGAATAAGCCATCTTCGGTTTTGATTTGCTGGGCTTCGGGCTATGATTAGGTCCATATGGTCCACTTAAGGTCATATGTTTATGAATTGCCCCAGCTCAACTGATCTAGTAAAGCTAAGATCCGCCTATTTCAAGTCTTAGCTGGCACAACCACAATACTTACTGGCAAGGTGTTGCCAAAATTTGATAGCTCTCTTAAAGCAGAAACGGAGTGCATTATAATTCTTGTTGCATGCTTCCGAAAGCCAAAATGACTCGCTAGAAAGCTATACCCGGAGACTTTCTAGTGCATGTGTATTACATAGTGAGCGGTTCACCTAGAAACTCAGGTGTTGTATTCCTTATTATTTAGGTTGTTATTAGCCTGCTATTTGTCAATATCCCATTACTTGCTTCTATGGATAGGTCCTTTCTTTTGTTTTTCATCCTTCAATTATCCAAGAATTGTACGATTTATCCTTATGCTCCGCCCGTAGCCGACGTGATTAGCGGGATTGCCCAAGAGATTTCAGAAGTAACAAACTCATCATAGCTGCAATAAGCCATACATTAACTTACTAAGAGTAATTCTAACAATCAGTCGATCTATTCCCAGATTGGAATAGCCTTATGTATTGTCCGAGAGCGAGCTGCAGTATATGGCACATACAATCATTCAGAAACCAGCCATCATGTTTAACAGATCAACATACTCTTAACAAATTGAGTAATAATAATAGTGACAGTAACGACTGTAGGATAGTGGTGGCACAAGTAATCAAACAAGGGTAGATAGAACAAAATGAAGGAAACGACGGTGAGACTGTTGTGTAATACATCTACAACATCCAAATAATAAAAGGATAAGGAAGGAATAAGAAATAGAAAGATTAATCTCTGGAAACATAGAGAGCAACGGAAAAAGCAAAAAAGCTTGGTGCCACCGGGCTTACGAGCAGAAAATTGAGCAAATTAAGGGGGTGGGCAGGAGTGAATAGGTGTATCTACGAGGAGGCACTGGCCATTGCAAAGCACAAGGGAAAGGATGAATGAATAGGTGGCGAAGCTGACCACCAATTTTCAGCTGTTTTCTCCTTTAAATGGGATGGTGCATATGACATTGTATCAAGCCAGGTCTCCGCAGGCCAGCTATGCACTGATGACGAAGCTCTGATCTTCTTGTTTGCTTTATGAATCAAGCCAGAAAACGCTTGGAAAGCACTAGATAAGTTTCGCTTCGGAAACATACCTACGGTTATATTATTCAGCAAGAAAAAAAATGCTGTTGACGCTTAAAGTTACCAAATTCATAATACTCAATTTGTTGGGTTGATCTCTTTGGAAGGGAATCGCATCTTCTCAGCAGTCGAAGACTGTTGAATTTCTTAATTTTCTTTTTGGAAGAGACTGAATTCGCCTGGCGTAAGGAACCAGTGATGCGTTGCTCTTGAATAGAATCCTCAAACATTTCTGTAAATCGGGAGGTGTTTCGTGGTCGTTGTTGTTTCGGTAAAGACAGGCTGGATGTACTAAATAAATGCTCCAACGAATCGAGTGTCGGAGGGTCCGGTAAACGGAGGATGCGTACTTTCTGTTTGTTTGAAAACGGATCAAAGTGAGAAAGTTGCATAACGCCTTTGTTAAAGTAGATAGTTGAAGTCATACTAAAGGAAAGGAATGGTTGGGAGGAAAAGCAAAAAGAATTAATGGTAAGCTTTAAACTCACGACTGGTCTTATTTATACTTCGGACAGAAAACGAAATAAGGACTGATTGAACCAGCTTGCGGCCCCTGCAAGTATTGCCGCTCCTCTGAGTCGAGGCCATGACTTCGATTATACCATGGAAAATCTGCAGGTAAGCACTTTTTGATCGAAGGAAATGATCAAGCCTCCTTACTTGTTCTACCATAAGGATCTCCTTTTATAACTTTTCTCCTTGATTTTTGGTCTTTTGTAAATAGTGCACTTGAATAGAAGTAGCTTGATTGTGTATGTATCCTAGTGTAGCTTCTTTTGGCATAGAACTTCACCCCTGCAACTCATCTTTCAGCATATAATGAATATGTGGATTCCATGAATGCACCGCTGATACAAACAATTGCAGACCTATTGTCTTTTTACACTGAGCAAAAAAGGAGGGCGCGTCTGCGTAAAACCTTCTGATACCTATGCTATGGTTTGCCAGAAACAGAGCTATGGTAGCTGATTTTGGTGCCTTTTAGTGATATAGGCGCCGACTGAAAACGTTACCTTGGGTAACACAAACCAGGTCTGTCCAGTACATTTTGTTTCTCTTCCCTTATTTTTTTCCTCTCCGTTGTTGCTCATGCTTGCATGAGGTTCTAATGTGGCCCTTTTCTGTTCCATTTTTATCAACAGCGCAGCCTTATACTAGGCTTCCAAACCCTAACTCATCCACATTTATACGACCTAAACGGCGACAGCTATTAACCGTCATCAAATGGGCCATTATACTTATACCACTGGGCGTCGCTGCTTTCTTCATCGTCTGTCAACTTCAACTTAATATTCGGATATATCTCAGAAACTGGATCTCGCATTCAGAAGATGCTTACGATGGTCCGCTGGCTGGCTGCTTCGATGATCTACCGGAAGACAGTCCTTATATACAAGGCTATAAAGAATACCTTTACGACGTATCGCCTGGTGTCAGCTTGCTACAAGACTACGACTGTTATGATTTCGCAGCGACAATTCAGCCCGTTCCTAGAAAAACTGACAGCTCTGATACGAAGAAAACCATCTATCATGCATATTGGCGAGCTGATCTGGCACCTGTAGGTCCAAAGCAGCTTGCCACCCTGCGATCTTTCTTCGCCACACAGAATTCCAATAGCTCGATACTCTATTTATGGTCGAACGGGGATCTTTCCTCCTCGCCGATAATTCAAGAAATTAAGAGTCATGTTGGAGATCGCCTTCAGACATTGCTTTATGACGCTCGGGAGCTCTCTAAAGGATCGCCTATGGAAAATTCACCCCATCTTGATCTCAAAGATGAAAGCGGTTACTTAGACGGTGATCTTCTTCGTCTTTTGGTTGTCTATCGGCACGGCGGTATGTGGTTCGATATGGACGCTTTATTTGTACGTGACATGTCGCCCTTGCTTGAACATGAGTGGTTGTCACAGTGGGATTGCTTTTTGCCAAACGGGTTCCCATTCAATGGGGCATTTATGCACTTTTACCAAAAATCGCCCTACTTATGTGAGATGTTAACAGAGGTTGCCAAAGGTCCTTTACCACGACCGAATACTATCGATTGGGGAGGATATATGTATTATCGTATTTATAGGCGTCTACTCCATCACGGCATTAGACCGTGGGCTGTGTTACCTTGGTGTTTTACTGATTCTATGGTATGTTCCCCAAGAAACTCGATGCCCAACGCATTTATCGAAACGGAGTTCCCGAAGGAGAGGCTGCTGCAGACGTTCGCGTATCATTGGCATAACCAATGGAAGAAGACTCCAGGGTCACTGTTTAGGTTTTTAGAAGATCGACATAAAGATGTAACAAAATGGTAATTTATATAAATGTTCCTGCTGCTTTTCGTTTTTCTTCCTTTATCCTAAGAAGCGATATGGGTTCAACCATGATAGCTGCACTTCAAGAGTACTATTTGAGCTTACACTCTGACCTTTAATAGCAGTAAAGGGAAACTTTTTCCCTCAACTGATCTTAAAGGAAACCTAAAGTAGCGAGCTGCATTGCATAGCAGAAACTGTGATCACGCCCCTATTCTTAAGGAGAGAAAACGAACGGATATATCTCTTACATCCGTCCCGGGAAAATGAATAGGGTGCTAATGAAAAAAAAAAAACAATAATATAGGAGTATTTTGTGAACTTTTTTTATGACTGTGGTAGGGCAACGGCACCTCCTTCTGGCGCTTCTCTTCAAGTGTTCACCAGTGCATGCAATAAACCAGTCAAATGCGTCATTGCTGTTACACTGCTAACAACATGCAAGGAATGGCGTAGTTTACTATCATTTCCATTTTTTGGGTCGGGTAGGTTATGATGAGTATATCGCACACTTCGTCTCGTTGTCCGTCATTGCCTGTATTCGGTAAGATTCGAGGCAATGCAAGATTTAAAAGAGTTTCTATAGATACGTGCGTTGAAAATGCTATAGACTCCTCAAGCTAAGAGCAGGGGAATGACATGTTCAAGTTGTTAAATTCTGATGAAAGCAACACAATAACACTTTTAAGTAAAGAAGGATTTATTAGCGTTATCTGGAGAAAGGTTGATTCTTTGCTCCTGATTCTTTGTACAGCTACTTTATCAGCAATAAAAAAGATGCATATTTCGTGTGTATCCTAGATCACCGGGAAGCATATACTCCAGGCACACAAATGTCTATGTCTAGTAGTCTATCAGAAAAGCCTCGAATGTTTAGTGCTACTCACAGCCACGGCTATCACGGTAAGCATACCGCTTTATTTATAGGATACTGATAAACTTTTTCGTATGATGGCTTTACGAGCCTCAGGGATACTACAAACGTCGCTAGTTATTAAAATTAAAGATCTCAAACGTTCATAGCTTCTCAATGTCTTACCATGGCCATTCCAAGGGGTCTTTCTGCCTGTGCTTTCCGTGTAGCGAGCACGGTCATTTTCCTTAATATATAAGCGGGCAGTCCTTTTTCTAAGCTGGCCTCCGCTTACACTGTGTTGAGCACTATAGAATGAGAGAGACACATATTCCTAACCTAATACATGCAATGAGTTAACAGTCATTATCATTCACAGAGTAAACTTCTATAAGTTAGAATAAAAGTAACTTTCTAGAAAAGGAGACAAGGTGATTTACATGATGACTTCAACCCATTAAAAGAAAAGAAAAGGCGTATGTTAAATAAGGAAGATGATTCTGCTGAAACGAAAGCTCATTGCTTGTTATTTCAGCGCTTGACTGGTACCATCTTGCTTCGTTTGGTGCACATTCTTTATCAAGACAGCAATGTATGGGAGATTATGTACCTTTGTTTACAGTTTTCAGCATGTACAATTCGACATACTATAGGACCAAGCACACTTTTTACGTCTGTTTTGAAGGATATCACATAGTATGAATAATATATACCAAGAACGCGCAATTAAAAATCTCTTTGTCTGTGTGGCACATCAGTT
This sequence comes from Apophysomyces variabilis, assembly GCA_002749535.1. Classification (NCBI taxonomy): domain Eukaryota; kingdom Fungi; phylum Mucoromycota; class Mucoromycetes; order Mucorales; family Mucoraceae; genus Apophysomyces; species Apophysomyces variabilis. The sequence continues at coordinate 1,863,042 of MZZL01000409.1, read as the reverse complement.
GCCCAGATGAGACATAAGGAACGTAAACCAGCCGCTGTCCCTCTTGAAATTTTTTTGCAGCATGCTATATCAATACTATGGGAAAATACATTTAGAGCATTCTTTCCATTGCCATTCTGTTTGTGACGGGTTCGGTAGGTGATATGGCAGGAGTACCTTCCAAAACAGCGATACGATCATTAAGCAAGCCAATCATCTGTAACCTCTGAATCGGATATGGAACCTGACTTGTAGATTATGATGATGAACTGGCGGTTCTTCAATGGTTTCGGGAAAATGTAATGCCCAATCCGGCAGTTATTTGGAGACGTTCTCTCTCCATCGTTTTCGTCCTAGCAGAGTGCAGCATGCAAAGGACTATTGCACCATACAATGGCATACCATGAAAGATTATGCCGATTAGCCAATTGCTCTGAATGGTAAACGAAACGTTTTCTGTTATTCTTTTTTATTGTGAGGGTTCTTAGCTTAACTCTGGAACACAGAATGGCATTGCATATTGCCTTGCAGAAAAGCACATTGCTAAATATGAATTCAACAAAAAACAGAAGGTAGTAACAAGACTGCGATCTGAGTACCTTTTCCGGTGCCAAGAAGGGCTTTGATCAGTTGATACCATGCCACGCAACGCATATAGAGTGTATATCTTAGCTGACTATTTGCCTAAGTGTATTTTCGGTTGCATCCATGGAAGAAGAAGCTTTGTCTGTGCGTGCTTTCATTTCTACCGTGTTTCCCTGCTGATCATTTACGTTGTACAGATAGACACGTTCCTTTTTTCTGTAAGGGAAATTTTTTTGGCGAGAGGGATCGATCCGACTGCCCATCCATAAAAGGCAGGTTTTACAACGAGTGAAGTTGCCGGTTGGGGGAGATGAGCGTCCGATGAAAAGGGAATTGCTCACTTGATGAAACAAAAAAGTATAAAAGGAAAGGATACTCCCCCACTACGGCCGTCGATTTTTTCCCTTTTCTTTTTGCCCTTTTTATGATGATCAGTAAACTTATTGACAAGGCGAAACATTCTCGATTTTCATTCCAACAACAACGTAGAAAGAATATAGACGTTACATTATCGACACCCCGATGTTCCGTACAAAAAGAAGACGAAGAGGAATGCAGCGCGCTTGAAGAACCAGGTGAATACTATCCAACGTTTTCCAAAGCACGCATAAATTAACCCATTGTTCTTGTTTCTCTGGTAGTCGCTCCCACGGAAACGACACCACGATCACGGAAACAACCGAGCACAATCTTTGGACACTATAACGACAGTTTTCGCAAGTATATAACCTATTCACTCAATCTCACCTTCTGACCTTTGACGTGTAGAATGCTTTCTAGCGGAGGGCTTCCCTTACACACCACCTCAAACACCTTCTTCTGGATCTTTTTACAACACTGTTATAGGAGCGCCGGAAGATAACAATAATGGTCATAGCCACAGCCAAACCTCTTCATTCGCTCCCAAAAATAAGTGCAATTGCGAACTGAAACTACGAGACTTTAGGATACAACGTACATTGGGTACTGGTTCGTTTGGTCGCGTGCATTTGGCGCAGTCCAAGTACAATAATCGCTTCTATGCCGTGAAAGTCCTGCGGAAATCCGACATTGTGCGAATGAAACAAGTGGAACACACCAAAAATGAACGTTCTGTCTTGATGAGCGTGGAGCATCCGTTCATTGTGAATCTGTGGGGCACTTTTGCCGATTATTCACATGTTTACATGGTCATGGACTTTGTTCCTGGTGGTGAGCTGTTCTCTTACTTAAGAAAGACTAAGGTAAGGCAGCGAATAAAGAGAACCGTATTTGTTTGTCTTGAACTTGTTACTCATTTCGCCGTTGATATTTCGTAGAGATTTCCCAACGACGTAGCAAGATTCTATAGTGCCGAGGTTCTTCTTGCCCTTGTGTATCTCCATAAACATTCCATTGTCTATCGCGATCTTAAACCAGAAAACTTGCTGTTGGATACAACTGGCCATATCAAGATAACTGACTTTGGTTTTGCAAAGCGAATTCCAGAGGACATCACTTATACCCTTTGTGGCACTCCAGATTATCTTGGTAAGACGAGAGAACTTGGATGGCTGTCACACATATAGGGTTATTCCTTCTTATTGACGCACTTTTCTGTCTTTTTTGTTCCTTTAAATAGCACCCGAGATTATACAGTCGAAAGGTTACAGCAAGGCGGTCGATTTTTGGGCATTAGGTGTTCTGTAAGTCTTAATCCTTGTTTCGCTTTTTTCACGTGTTTCTTATTATTTGTTTCCTAAACTACCTTTTTTTTTTTAGCATTTATGAAATGTTGGCTGGGTAAATTTGATATGAATCAATTTAAGGGTTTTACTAACGGATTCCTGATTATCTTTCCTTTTAAATAGCCATGCACCCTTCTATGCTGATAGCCAATTCAAACTATATGAAAAGATCATGTCATCCCGTCCGAAATATCCTTCCTACTTTGACTCTGCAGCTAAAGACCTATTAAAACATCTACTTATCAGTGACAAAACAATGCGATACGGGAATCTGAAAAGAGGTTATCGCGATGTCATGGACCACAGATGGTTTGCTCCGATAGATTTTGAAAAACTCGAACAGCGTAAAGTCAAGCCACCGTATGTACCACGAGTACCTTGTGAAGGTGATGCCAGTAATTTCCAAAACTATGACGAAGATTACGAGCCTTACGGCCTGTGGCAAGCAGATCCGTATCAAGACCTATTTGCTGAATTCTAGAAGCTCTTTCTCTTTTGTAACATTAATGCATTTGTAAATTTACGCATTTCAAGAATCGTTTTGCACATATTGTAGATAAACCTAATATAAATTAAAGAAATAGATCTGTTAGAAAGAAATAAATATCGATCCTTTAACGTTAGAAGCAGATGTCTTATGGATAGTAGTCAATAACACGAAACCTACGTTCTGATACTGGTACTAGTAGGGCATGAGATGGAGACGAGAGAGGCTCACATTTAGTTATAGTCGTTCCATGGTTGCTCCTTAGGTTAACATATGACTTTTAGCCATGGCGATCCAACAGGTCTGACAAAGCGTCCGTAATCTGCCATTGAGCTGGGCCTTCACTATGTATGCATCCTGGGCAAGTCAGTCGCTCTTAAACAATAATATCCCAATGCAGAACCAAAGTGAGAGTTAAAACGGAGCATCTTCCGTTACTACTGAAAGATGGATTCCATAGCATTGCTGTCGTATCTCTTGGAGCATGGAAACGGTTGATCTGTGACACCCATAAAGTCCGCTCGAATGCCTTTCGAAGAAAAAACGGCTTCCCAGTTTATTGCCTTACCATTCATCGACCTGATCCATCTAGCATGAGGGATCTGCTTGCCATTAGTACCCTCATAAAGCTACTCTTGGTACCAGCTTAGTAAGTCTTTGCAATGGCTTGGCTAAGTCTTTTAATGCCCTGTATAGTCGATCAACGGATTTCGAGGTTCACCGCAATTGGCTCGCCATCACGCACAGTCTTCCCATTTCCAAATGGTATATCGAGGTGAGGAGGTTAGGAAAGGGAAGAATACTATCCGGGAATTGAGACATACGAAAGGATACTTCAGAATGGACATTGGACTACCCGCCTTTTTTTGCCTGGTTCGAGAAAATATTAAGCATGTTCGCGCCGTTGGCCGACCCTGCCATGCTGGAAATCACGAATCTGAACTATCAAAGTGATGCCACGATTCTTTTCCAGAGGCTGACTGTTATTGCAAGCGAGCTGGTCCTTTTCTGGGCTTCGAATAGGTAAACATTTACTGAACAAAGCAAATGTGCAAAAAGATTTACAGGGCGTTCCAAGATATATCTCTTTCTTCGGTTCGAAATACGCGCATTGGCTCATAGTGGCATCCATTGTACTGCATCCCGGTATTTTCATCGTTGATCATATCCTTTTTCTTTTTTATATCTACTGTGTCTGCTGGCCTTTGTCCTGTTGATGATCTACGTCATTGTCCTTATGATTTATGAAACACATATGCATTTTCAGTACAACGGTCTTCTCTACGGTATACTAGTTCTTTCCATTGTTGAAGCGAAAAGGGTAACATAAACTATAGACAGTATAAGATCTGATAGCATTGGGATAGGGCAACCTGCTGATGTCGGGCATCGTCTTCGCCGTTTTGCTTAATTTCAAGCACATCTATCTATACATGGCGCCTGCTTATTTTGTTTATCTTCTCAAAGCTTACTGTTTCGTTTCCAAAGACGGTAAAGCTTAACCAACGCGCTTTTCCTCCGAGGCTAATATCCTGTGAATTAGATGGTTCCCGCCATTTCTCCTTCCAGCGCTTTCTGACATTAGGAGGAAGTGTGATAGGCGTATTTGGAATCTCCTTAGGTCCGTTTTTATATCTTGGCCAGCTGCCAAATCTTGCTCAGAGACTGTTCCCATTCACTCGTGGCTTGTGTCATGCCTACTGGGCTCCCAATTTTTGGGCTTTGTACGCCGCGGCAGATCGTATCCTCATTTTAGGTAAGTATTTGTGTGAGGGAAGAGAAGAAAGAAGCTCAACTGTAAGCCCGTTATAGTGAGCAAAAAGATGGGATGGTCACTGGATAATGCAGCTCTGGGCTCTATGACACGAGGATACGTTGGTGATACACAGTTTGCAGTGTTGCCCACGGTGGAAGCCATCCATACGCTGATAATCACAGTGTTAGTGCAACTGGTAAACAAACAGCAAAGGTTTTTGTACGACTTGTTCCAATGTCATCGCCGTTATTATATCCTTTAGATCGTACTGCAGGCACTGTGGCGGAAACCGACTTTTGATAGCTTTTTAGCGTCCTTGACGTTGTGTAGCTTTGCTTCCTATCTCTTTGGTTGGCATGTGCACGAGAAAGCCATTATGATCGTGTTGATTCCGTTTGGGTAGGCTTCATCCAAGAATGAAAAGAAAATATTCACACTTCGTCTTTTCAGTTTGACGGCTGCTAATAGCAAGATTCATCTACGGTTACTGATTATCCTAAGTGGAGCAGGCATTTGTTCTCTATTTCCGCTTTTATTTCATACAGCAGGTAATTGAAATCAAAGAAGAGTAAGTCATGTTGGGTCCTCCGCTTACAGTGACCTATCATTAGAAACGCCTGTTAAAGTCTGCCTAACTCTCTTGTGGTTTTTCACTGTGATTCCTGGACTGGCTCATTGTATATCAGTGTAAGCAGAATCGTCATTGCTTTTAGCAGGAAACCTAGCTGATCTTCTTCATAGACCCTTGAAGGGACTTTTACATCCAATTGAAACGTATTATATGATGGGCCTAGTGGGACTTCAGTTGTACACAGGCGTACTCCATGGGTGGATCTTTGCTGAAAAGCTTGAATTCCTACCGTTATTAGTTACGAGTGTTTATTGTGCGCTGGGCATTGTGTATGGGTGGGCCCTCTTCATGGGGAACTATCTCCGAGGCAGACTCTAACCCCCATGCTACAAAGAAACCCTAGTTAAATAAAACAGAAAAAGATTTCAAATTTTTAAATCCGAATATTTGAGTTTCTTTTACACTTTTATAATCTGCTGTAAAATGGATTCTGTCGAACTAAAGACGCCTGGATACATGCTCTATTGCGTGCTTATAGCCTGTTTAGGCTCATTCAGCAATGGCTGGGTGATTGGATCTCCGAATGTCCCGGGCGAGATCACACATAATTGCCCCACTGGCAACGCTCACCTGGCTAACCCAAAATTCCCAGACTGTTTACCGATGGATAATGCATTATGGTTCGTCTCATGAGTGCATAATCAGTAGTTTGTGAAGTTTACCCAGATCACGATTTTTGATGTAGGGGGTTTGCAGTTGCATCTTTCTGCGTAGGTGGATTAGTGGGTGGACTTGTGGGTGGTCCAATTCAGACCAAGGTGGGACGTAAGCGCGCCATTATTCTCAATACTTCAGGATGGATCATTGGTGGTATACTTGGTGGTCTGGCAGTTAATACCGCCATGTTCGTTATTGGCCGTATTTTCTGTGGATTGGCCTGTGGGCTTGGGTCCTTAGCGATCCCCACCTACATCGGAGAAATATCGACTATACGTTCACGAGGTGCCATGGGAACTTGTCATCAGTAAACATCTATATACTGTTTTACACGAGTTGAGTGCTTACGGTTATTTATCGTTAGATTTTTCATTGTGATTGGCATATTATTGTCGTCTGTCGTAGGCTTGCCTACTGCCAATGTGCCATTGTGGCGTGTGACATATGCTATTGTTGGCATTCCTGCAGTGGTCCAGGCACTTATGATGACTACCTGCAGTGAGTCACCTCGTTGGCTAGTATCAGTGAATCGAATCCAGGAAGCGAAGCAAGCGTTAGGCAAGCTACGAGGGCACGCCAAGATTGAGAATGAATTCTATGAGATAGTGGAAGGCCAGGTTGGAACAGCAGCTGCAACCTCCATTTTGCGTTATCCCGAAGAGGTGCATAGCGATCTGAAGGAAAAGCAAAAGAAAGAAGAAGAGAGCGAAAAGGATATGTATCCTGAGGAAGAAGATAGCGCGTTAGCCGATGTGCCATCAGGTCGCGGAGGAGCTGCCGTGGCACCCACGACGGCAGAACGAGGGGCACACGAAGCGATGAGTATGCTGCAGGTGTTCAGAGACCCGGTGACCTGTCGGATCGCGTTAACTGTTTTGATCTTGCATGCAATTCAGCAGCTGATCGGCATGAACGCCGTAATGTACTTTTCCACGATGATCTTCAGTGCTGTTCTTAGCCAGGACATGTCCAAGTACATGACGATCGTATCGACTTTTGTCAATTTCGCGGTTACGTTGGTTGCTGTTGCTCTAATCGATCGGATGGGACGTAGACCATTATTACTTCTTGCAGAAGCGGGTGCGACGGTTTTCTCCGTTACCCTGGTGATAGGTTATGCTTTCAACGTTGGTCCACTGTTGGTCGTCTCTGTCTTTTGCTATGTCGCGTCCTTTGCTATCGGAATTGGTCCGATTCCTTGGCTGATCACCTCCGAAATGTCTCCGACTTATGCAGCCTCCAGTGTGGGTGCTGCTGCGACAGCGGTGAACTGGGCCATGAACTTCTTTATTGGTCAGATCTTTCCTGTCTGGTTTGCTGCCATTGGAGGGTACGCCTTTGCCATTTTTGCTGGTATTGGCGTTCTGTCTTTCCTATTTACGTTCATGGCTGTACCAGAAACGAAAAACAGGTCCATCGAAAGTATTGTGAGAGGTTACGAAAAATATAGGCGATGAAGAAATCCCCTCGTTTCCCAAAGCAAAAGTCAAAAAAAAATCACATACCTTGGCTAATAACAACATCTGTTAATGCGTTGCGTGTTCTCTTTTCTGAGACAATCAACTCAGTTTCCTTTGTCTACCATGACCCTCTACCTCTTCTTAACCTAGACTTTGTGTTGAATGACAGCTCCAAGCGTTCTTTAATGACACAGCTGTGCTAGTCAGATTTAAGCGATGGTTGTGTACTGTAAATTCATTTATTCTTATATTCGCTTTGTAATCGAAGAAACAATTATCTACAAGGTTGTGTGTATGTATGTTTGCGTTTGTGTCTGCGGCCAGAAATATTCTCCGGTGTAAGTGTTCGTGTATGGCCCAAATGGTTCCTGTTCGGACATACTTGATTGGTAGTATGCAGCATACGAGATATTCAGAGTGAATGAAAACAAAGCAACCCCCTTCTTTCAGGGTTTTGACGTCTTTATCTGCGTCGGGTGATCAGCGGACCTCGACAAACCTAAACTGTATCATACGTAATTCACAACATAGAGCTGTGTTTCTTACATTCTCTCTCGTTTTCTCTCGCACAATTAGAGAAAGAATGAGGGAGGCGTCATGAATTTTCCGATTGCAATGAGTCTATTCTTATTGTTTGCTCTCAGGATTTTTGTGAATCAACCAGTGCTTATCTAGAGAGAATGTGGGAAGGGGGACCAGGATGGCTTTAAGTAACAAACCAGGGGTGTTACCTGAACGTGATATAACCAAACAGATAGTAAGTGAAATGAGACGTTACAGTTTTCAAAGTAAGATAAGTGTTTCTATCTGGGCAATGACGCCACCTAGCGGATGAATTGTTCAAGGACCAAGACATGGGATGCAAAAGGGTTTTTTTCGGAGAGGGAAGTGAGGTTGCGTGTGTCGTACAAAGCTAGCAATACTATGCTGATACAGTTCGTTCTTCTGTTTATTTTAAACAGATAGACGACAAACACAACTTTTCTTGTGTGACCCAATGATGCGTTCATTATTATGATGAAGGAACGGGGGGTCGGCGGGTGATTGAATGTTAGCTAGCCGAAAGGATGGAAAAAAAAAATATGCACCTAAAGATGGAAGGACCAAGCAGAGTAACGGAAGGCCAGCTGACCGTGGAACGGTCACGACGGTTGGTTGCCTGAGGATAAAAAAAGGCGCTGCATTGGTCACCACCTTGCACCCATTATTCCCACTTTCTTCTTATCGGACGACACAAAAAAGACATGGTAAAACCCGCTATCCTCACTTCCGCCATCGTTCTGCTGGCAAGTTATGTATCCGCATTCCCCACTTGGGATGAAGACGCGCATCTGGCTCCTCTCTATCAGTCACCGGAATCAGAACCCATCAAGGACTCCTACATTGTCGTTCTCAAGGACCACGTCCAAACCGATAACATGCGCTCGCACTGTCACTGGGTAGGCAATCTCATGAAGAGAGACTTCCGCTCCGCCGAGTACCTGGACCCTATTGCTGCGGATGGTATCACCCATACCTATGATACACCTGGCTTGAAAGGTTATGCTGGCACCTTCTCTGAATCCGTCTTGGAACATATTCGTCGCTCACCAGAGGTAAACACTGCTGGATGAATCATTCCTTGGCAATTAAAAATATCTGTTACAAAAGGTGGCCTATGTCGAACGTGATTCCATGGTCTATGCCAACGAAATTGAACGTGGCGCTCCTTGGGGTTTGGCTCGTATCTCCCACCGAGACCGTCTCACATTTAGCACATTTACCAAGTATGAATATAATCCAGATGGTGGTGAAGGCGTAAAGGTTTATGTCATCGATACCGGTATCAACATAAACCATAACGATCTTGAGGGTAATGGAGGAGAATTTTTAAGCTGCTGTCGAACAGTATCTCATGACTTGTACCATTTCTCAGGAAGAGCTACTTGGGGTGCAACTTTTGCCGATGATGGCGATACGGATGGGAATGGTCACGGTTCTCATTGTGCGGGTACCATTGCTGGCAAGAAATTCGGTGTGGCTAAGAAGGCACAGTTGGTGGCTGTTAAGGTCTTAAGCGCCCAAGGTTCTGGTAGCAACAAGGATGTCATTGCTGGTATCCAGTATGCCATCGATCAGCATAACATTCAAGCAGCCAAGGCGGACAAAAAGTTCAAAGGCTCTGTTGCCAATATGAGTCTTGGCGGTGGCAAATCACGAGCGCTGGATGCCATTGTGAATGCGGTAAGAAGACGATCACTTCCGAACCAAGGAGGATTTCTGATCTGGGTTTATTTTGTTAGGCTGTTGATGAAGGCATTGTATTTGCTGTTGCAGCTGGCAATGACAATAGAGACGCATGCAACTATTCTCCGGCAGCAGCTGAAGACGCGATTACTGTTGGTGCTTCCACTCTTGGTGATGAACGTGCCTATTTCTCTAACTTTGGCAAATGCGTTGACGTCTTTGCTCCTGGTCTTAACATCCAATCCATCTGGACAGGAAGCCCCAATGCGGTCAACACCATCTCGGGTACCAGTATGGCCTCTCCTCATGTTGCTGGTTTGGCCGCATACTTCTTGAGCTTGGAAGAGAATACGCCTGTAGCACCCAAAGTCATCAAGGACAAGATCCTTCGACTTGCAACACCAAACAAACTAACAAATATTCCTAAAGAGACACCTAACCTTCTTATCTTTAACAATTACACGAAATAAGAATGACTCCTATCATCCCCTCCTCTCTTTCTTCTGAATTTGTATTTTCTTTTTCTTTTTGCTTGTTTGACTCTTGTTTACTCAAAGGATTAGGAATTCTTGCTATGATATTCACTTCCCCTTCTCTGTTTTTTTTCTTTCTTTGTTATTTTCGTTCTGCAGCGACAGTCGAATAGTTTATAAACAGAAATACGTCTATCTTAGCTCTCAGTCTTGGAGAGGAAGGAATGAATTGAGCCATTTTTGTCAAAGGCTATAGTACCTGTTCTTGTACCTACTGCGGGAAAAGGCAATTCTCGGGGAACCAATGCCATTTTACCTATCGATTGCCTTATCGACCTTAAAATAGTCAAGATCAAGTGGCGCAGTCTCATAGAGCATGCCAAAAGTGTACACCATTGGCATCAGGTAAAGTGACTAAAAAGTGAATGTGAACACGGTCAATGGCCTAACATTAACAGGACTTATCAGTGGACCGTCCTGTGCGGGCAAGACAGTAAGTACGGCCTCCTTTTGTCTTTATTCGTTTGATACGAAGCAAAGGCTCATTACAAGTACTTTTCAACTTTGATATCACTTAAAACAGACAGTAACTCGGACTCTGCAAAAAATACTGGAGCATGTGGTAGTCATTTACCAAGATGACTTTTACAAGGTAAATGCAGGAAAAACAAACCAACTTAGTAATGGTAAAAAACATTCGGAAAGAGAGAGGATTAACCTGGTCATGCATTTGTCAGCCAGATGATCAGATTCCAGTGGATCCTGTTACTCAGCTTGCAAACTGGGATTGTCCTGACGCACTGGACTTTGACAGACTGAGAGAAACACTTGAATACGTGCGTCGACATGGGGGGCAACTGCCACCCGGGTACGATTCAACCGAGGTGCGGAATACACATGATGGATCCTCTTTGGTGCCTGAGGACACAATCCAATCCATGCAAGCTCTGTTGGCCAATCATAAGGATGACCTTTTTGTGCTTGTGGATGGCTTTCTCCTCTACTATGATCCTGCTCTGACGGCTGAGTTCGACATTAAGCTATTTTACACCGCTTCCTACGATACGCTTAAATACCGTCGGGAGAATCGCAAGGGATATACCACCGCTGACGGTAAAGAATTAAAAGCTGTCCCCTCTTGACAAAAAGGAGATGACAATCTAACTATTTGCTCTATTGTGCGATAGGCTACTGGGTTGATCCACCAGGTTATTTTGATAAGATCGTGTGGCCGGAATATATCCGATGGAACAAGCCATTTGTGGATCAAAATAACCAAAAGCGGGAAGAAACGCTCATTATAGACACGGACAAACACACAATCATTCAAGCTATTGAGGCCACCACACACAAAATTTTAGACAGCATTTTAGAATGATAGAATTTGCTTTGGTTTTTTTTTCTCTTTTCCCCCTCTTTTATGACGATGATTGTGATACAAGACTAGTCAATCGGTCCATTAAAATCTGGTTCGGTTCAATGCGTGCAGGAAGTGTTCTAGCAGACTGAAAACGGCGTTGGGTCAGTGTAGCTACAGGTCCAGACATACTGAGATCTTCCGTCTTCACTGACTCGTTGCTAAGCTTGACAAAGGTCTCTAGTGCAAATTTGGTATCGCCCAGATCAAGCAATGCCGAGACAAGGGTATACATTGTATCTGAATTAGGTGCTGTCTTTGTTTGCTGCATCGATGTGTACAGCTGACGCAAAGTCGTTAGGTGAGATGCCCTTTGCTCTTCCAACGATTTGCTTGAATCCATAAAATAGGAGAAAAAGGAGTTATAAATGGCCGCCATCGGCTGAATGTCAAGCTGTAACATCCGCTCTAGATCTTCCATGGCCTCAGTGAGTTGGCCATGGCGTAGGCGCATGGCTATCATTGTCCGAAAGCTTTCAACGTCTGCCGGTGGCGTATCCTGAAACGGCCTTTTCTTCTCTTTTCGCCGTCGCCGCCATCGTGGTAACGCACCCACCATTTGATTAAACATTGATTCAGCCTTGTCATACACGCCATTATGGGCGTAACTCGCCAAGACAGCGTTCCATGTAATTGTGTTATTGGCTGCATCATTTTCACGTAATTGCACCAATAATCGCTCGATGCTAGGAATGTCACCCATTTTACCCATGCTGTGTATCAATGTTGAGTAGGTGTAAGCGTCCGGCCGGATGCCGCGTGCAACCATGTCATGATAGAGCCGTTGAGCGGTCCGCATGTCTGATACCTGCGACGCAATGTGAATCAGCGTATTGTATGTCACAACGTCAGGTTGAATTTGACGTTTTCCAAGTTCGTCGAAAAGGCCAAACGCATTCGTCAAGTGGTGTAATTGTTTACGTGTCATGGCTCGTCCGCCAACCCAATTCATCAGCACATTGTATTCACTTAGTCGAAGGGGCATTTGTAACATCTTCATGTCGTCCATTAGTGCTAGAAGCCTATGTAAGTTTTTCTGACTGGCACGCCCTCGGGTGGTGTATATAAAAAGTTGTCGAAAATTCCGTCTTGTCAAATAGTGCAAGTAATTGTATCGGTAGAATGTACTGTAAATCGGCCATATACGATCGATGTCCTGAGTTGCCAAAGCCTTCTGAAATTCAACTAATAGCGCCAGCTTGCTTCGTACAGGTGCTGGGCGATGAGGGAATGGGCGAACCTCAACCGAGCCATTATGAAAGGGCATTGTGTTGGTTTCTCGCTTAAAACTTGTTTCGTTCCTTCTGTTCTCTGAAACGGTAGTTGCTGGATCGTACATTAATGCGGCTGCATTGTGGGATCGGCTTCCCGATAACGCTTGTCTAGCCCAGACAGACCGTAACCATCGCTCTTCCGCTCCTCGACAAAATATACAAATTCGTTGGGATGGCACGGTATTTAGCCTACGCCAGAGGGGTCTCATGAAATAAAGAGTGATATATACGGATGTAAGATAACGTAAGAGGTATTTAGAGGAAGTCGGGTGTGAGTTTGACAGAGAAATATGCGGGGTCGGGGAAGACGATGATAAACAAAAAGCGTGACGTTTCCCTCCTCAGTTGTGTGCCTCTCGTAATTCATACACCGATGAGAAAATTCTCCGGATGTATGGTCGCAAGCTGATGACAGATTCTCGTACTGAAGCTTTCTCAACGTGGGTGTGTTTAGCACGGCATTCTTATTCACTTTCTATACATTACACAAAGCCGTATTTATGCATTGATTTCATTCTATGTCCCTTCAATCCCTTACACAAACATGGTTATGAGACAAAATAGCTGTTCTCTGGGGATATTCGGCTGCTACAATACTAAGCAAAGATATAGATCACTACGTTTGTGGATGGTTCTTTGTTTTTAGCAGGTTGTGAGAATAAGATGTGTATTTAGTGCGAAACTTGTAGGTTTAACAAAGGGGCGGAACATGTGCTACACTTCGCAGAAGTCTACCCTCGTTTCCACACTCAACCAACCTATTAGATAAACCATACCATCTGTTTTAGCACGCTCATCCTTTGCGATAACTTCTTAGCAATTATGGATAAACCAAGCAAAAAAGATGATTTCATCCCTATGGTTTCTATTCTGGCTACTCTTTTATTCCAAACTAGGAATAATTCATGCAATGATCTCCCGTTGACTGTGCGCGTAGGGGAAAAGTTGTATCTGAATAGGCTTTTACTCTACTATTTTCGAAACTAGTTGGGTTCAGTGCACAGCCCCTCCTTTTGAATGGTTATACAGTACAGCTCCGGGGATCGGGCAAAAGCTGTCAAAAGCGGAGATCCGTTGGCCAAAAAATGACTCCACTGCTGTATGTGCGAAGCCCGTTCCTCCCACGACTTTGTCGGAGGGCGGTCTTTCCTTGATACAATCGAATACAGTTTCCGATGAGATGTCGTGAGTAGCCATGTGTTATCACATAAGAGATTAAAAAAAATTCTCGCTTCTTTATTATTGGCGCGAAAAAAACATATAAGACTTAAAACATAAATGGAGTTTTTGTTGACCATGCAGTGCTTTACTTGCTGATCCAGCAACAAGAATGCAGTAGACGAAGTGTATTTCTTTTTTTGCTTTGTTTTCAGTTGTTGTTGTTCGGACAGGTCGTTGATCATGGATCTTATGCGTGGCCTGTGCTTGTTGACAGGGACCAAGCTTATGCAGATGAAATGGTTCCGCATTCTGGCTTGGATGTTTCGTGTTCCTTGTTCAGCGACATAGAAATCAGTGAGAGACGTCGTTTTCTTTGGATAGTGACGGAGATAAATAGTAGGGTGATGATCAGGTATCATAGAGGGAATCGAGAGAACCTGAAGGAGAGGCGTAGATCGACTTGTGCTTCCGGAATTCGTGATGTGAGTGGAGGAAGGGTTCGAGCAGAGGAGAAGAAGGCGGTGTTGACAAAACCGGGAAGAAGATATCCTTGTTATGACTACCATTAGTCTTTGATTCATGAAGATCTTGGAGACGACAAGCTTCAGAGCAGTATAACTAGAACAACACAAAAGTCAGTCATCTGTTATCTAATAAAGCATGATCCAGAATAACATACATTTTCACCAATGCAATGACGATCACAGATGATACACCAAGAAAGATCCATATTATGAGTAAGATAAATAAGCAAGTTGTTGTGTTGATGATACAGTAAAACAAAGAGAGGGAACAGTGCGTTTCCCCGTTTAATTTATACGTCGGATCGACAAAAAACTTGAGGTCAACATTACTCATAACATTTCAAGCCCAGCTATGACTAAGGTTTACAGCTGCCTTATCCAGTAGGCATCTTTTTTTTTTTTGGCTCATCTCCGCTATTGACCATCTTTTAAGTTTTTTAGATGGTCTGTGTTGCGCCCTATCAGAAAGCCGACAGAAGACGAAAAATAGCAATTAAGAGCAAAATAAACTTTACTCATCGCAAGATTATCGAAAGCAAAGGTTAGCAGATTTAGCATATTGGTTACTTGATCGTATGCCCATGGAGGACGACAGAAAAGGCGAATAAGAAAAATAGAAAGGCGATTGGTCTGGAACAGGGGATATCTCCGCTACGTGCTTAACGGAAAAATTATCGTCATCAACACCTCACGCCATTGTCTCGTCCATGTTCCCTCCCAATAACGCCCTTTTTATTCTATCACTTGAGTGATTTATGCTTTTTGGATAATTGTTGGAATGAATTGTATGTATTTTCATGAGTCGTTTCAGTCTATGCTGGCAATAAGACTAGAAGCATAACTGTCACCAGGCATTCTTCCCGCACTTTGTCTTCTTTCGCGTTCCCGTCGCTCTCGGAAACTCTGACCACTTGAGCGACGTCTGCCCTTAAGCTCTTCCGCCGCGCCAAACATACACCCACTGTCCGTCCGACTGGACCTGCGACGACGACGGTTATCAATTGACCCATTATTAAGTGTGATCGTTCTTCCAGATTCCGCTGGGGACTTGATCATTGGTTGGACTGAGGTCAAATCCAAGATGGACGTCGTGCACCTTGGGTTATATTCCACCGTGCACCCGTCCAGCGGAGTGCCCCCACTCTCATCTTTCTTCAGACTAATGCGTTTCATTGGTAACACATTGTGATCCGCACCCGAAAACGCCGGTTTTACCCATGTAGGTGGAGGTCCGACCGTCATCCGATACGGGTCTAAGAATCCTTCGTACTGTTCATACACCGTAAAATCAAAAGGCAGGAATTTCGCCACAATGGTGGCTAAATCATGCTCATACTTCTCTAAGGATATGCCGGCCGGCAAATTCTTCTTCCGAGGCGAATCAGTACGAGGAAACAACCAGGCCGACAGAAGGTCGTGTGCATCGCCAGGCTCCGTTTCTTGTTGCTCCATGACGTCGAAGTTGGCCTCCACAGAAGATGGCTGATAGGGAGGTTTGCCTTGTTTAGCATCCAGCGAATGCCAATTAATCGAGCTAAAGAATGGATGCTGGAGGAGACTGGTCCACCCACTTATATCATGACCTAATCGCTTGCTAGGGTCAACCTCAAGAAACTTTCAAAGCAAAAAAAAAAGCAGAGCGATCACGTTAGCATTACGTTATTTGTAGAACATGGCGTCACTAACTTACGCCCTGTATTGCTGTTATGCAACAAGTGGAGACTGGCCGAAGACCAGATTCACGATATCGCACGTGCCCACGTAAAACACATTGTCTTAGCTCATCACCCTGCTCGCTCGCCCATGGTCTCTGTAAAGATCAAACATTCGTCGCTTAAATAAGAAAAAGCGAAAAAGCACTTCTTTTCTTACCTTCCCATAGATACATTCATAAAATGTAACCCCCACACTCCACCAATCAGCAGCTTCTGAATAAGAACCTTTGAATACCTCTGGTGCTAAGAAGGTCGATTTCTTAGCTATCAAAAGCCCAACGGAAACGAATTCGGATCTTACCAAAATAAACGGCTGTTCCGGAAGGAGACGTCAGTGACCGATGTTTTGGTATAGGGCAAGCGAGGTTGAAGTCACTGAGATGAACATGACCGGACTGATCTAATAATATATTATCTGGCTTGATATCTCTAAACAAAGCATTGCTAGTGTTAAAAAGGGCAAAGGGTACCGTTTGCATAAAGCAATTACCTGTGAATAACTCCTTGTGAATGTAGATATTTGACAGCACAAGCAAGCTCTGCCATCCAAAATCTTACGACGTGTTCAGGTAATTTCTGTCGAGATAGATGGAAGCGTAGGTCACCACCCAACCTTTTTTTTTTATGCCAGCAATAAAATGAATGGATTGTAAGAAACCAACCGAAACTTACATAAGATCCATCACCATATAGATATGACGCGTATCCTGAAACGCAAACTTCATGTTACACACCAACGGATGGTCCAGGTGTTCCAAAATGGTTCGTTCACGGACAATGTTACGGACAGCATTCATCCGAATACATTGTTCTTTGGATATGCATTTAAGCGCATACAATTCATGTCGATGGATATGTCGGACCATGCAGACCTGTTGCGGGAAGAAGATCCCCCTCTTTTCTATTTAATCATCCTTGCCTTTAGTAACTCTCTCTATTACCTTGCCGAAGGAGCCTTTTCCAATGACTTTGATAGACTGAAATTGTGAAAGGTTGACTTTATATTCCTGACATGAGTCTTTTACTTGTTTTCTTTTTCCCTGGAACATGTCCCTCCACGTACCTTGATTGCCAATGGAGGCAGGTTTACTTTTGCCATTGCCCATGTTATTACAATAACCCTCCCGGAAACAGACAAAGATAAGGTTTTAGAGAGAAGTAATCAAAGAGAGAGAGAGAGACAGAGACAAAGCAATAGGTGAACTAGATGTATATATGTACGATAGAGTAGGAAGGGGAGAGAGAGAGAGAGAGATGGATATAGAATAAATAACCGTTACTTCATACTCTTTTGACGGCAAGGGGTCAAAGCATAGGGTTTTTTTTGAAAGAGAGAGAGACAAAAAAGAGGGGGGGGGGGCTGAAGGTCTCTCAGGCCACCCACCGTCTCATGATGTAAACCTGTAGTAAAAAGGGAAAAATTATACACACTTTTATAGTTTTCTTTTTCTTCTTTTTTTTTCAGTTGGCTAATGCTTTACGATGCAGAAACCGGATATAGTAGCTAAATGTACTCCACATCGATCCAGTGAATTCCTGAGCTCGACTGGCAATCAATCCATCGAGAAACGGAATAAGATACTTCCCATAAGGAACACCGTCCGCAGGGTTAGTCAGATGCATAAGCGAGGATTGTGAATGATCGTAAACGTCAGAAAGTGTAATCACACACGGAAAGGTGCTGTAAATTCGTTCAAATAAGGGGTGCGTTCGTGGTTCCGTCGCATCCGTCGCCATAAAAAGAACCAGTGGTCGGCCAGGGACCACTTCTTTCTTAGCCCAGTTGATCGCACGTTGTCGCTGCGGAGGTGCAAAGCAAACAGGGTCAAGACTATCCGTCTGCATCGGAGGACGGATAAGTCCGGTATAACGTTGAAGCTTGGTCCAAAGTTGGTCCATGATCTGAGAAGAAAACCGTTCGAACAGACTATCCCCCACACGAGCATGGATAGCCACATAGGTCTTGGGACCACCCAGTTTGGCCAAAATTGCATCCAGTTCGTTGAACAGCTCAGGAAGTACCGTGCGGGAAAAGACGAATTGGTCATTAAGAAAAGAACGCAGTTCCTGGCTTTCAACGGTCGAGGCCATCACACGACTGCTGCCAAACATAGAACCAAAACTGAGCAGACGTTCTGATCGTTGTTGAAGATCCCATAGAAAAATTTCCCGTTGGTATTTTCCTAATGGTTCATCTGCTCTATCAGACACCCGGTAATCATACAGCAAATCATCCTTGATCTGGTAAGTATCTCCGGGCTGGATGTTGTACGTCCGTTGCAGATAGGTCCGATCATAGTCATCTCGGTATCGGACACGCACGCGTTGCTTGATTTGGGTCATATTGAACAGCCGATCCCATCTCAGCGAAGTATACCGAAACGAAGCACGGCAAATATCAGGGATCTTTTCCTTTGGCTGGTTGGCATAAGGGCGACAATGCTCCTTGTCGCGCTTGCTCATGCGGCGATGAAAAGACTCGAGAGAATCATACTTCCGCCAATGGATCGGGTCCCCAAAGACCACGGGCGGCATCAGTAAGGTCCGGTTCAATTGGCTAGCCAGGAGAAGGGCGTTGACAAGGGCAATCCGTTGATTATGGAACCCTGAATGGGGTATATAGCTAAGGTATCGTTCGTTTGGGTCTCTGCCATCAGAGGGTGGTAAAAATTCTTCGTCCTGTGGCATTTTATATACAAAATCACCCTCTTCGTGTGACAGGCTTGACAGATTAGGTTTATTCAACTGTTTTCGGAGGTTGGCCACGACAGCATGTTGGGGCACTCGTACATCCAATTCGAATTCATCGGGCTCGTTCGCTATACGATTGTGAAGATGGTAACGATCTGGATGATGCCTTGTCATGGTTACTGGTTCCACTGCAGGAGGTGGTTCCGGTCCATCTTGTAACCCAATGGTATGTGTGAACAGAAAGAAAATAAATGTTGACAGAACCAATAACAGGGATAATTTTCGTATCAGTCTATTGCGCTTAGAAGTATAAAGGAAGGACATTCTATAAAAACAGAAAGCAAACAAAAAAACAAAGAAAGAAAGGAAAAAGAAGGGATAATAGAATAAGGAATAAAGGAGAAAAAGGGGGAAAGAGAGAGAAAGAAAGAAGGAAAGGGAAAAAAAAGGTGATATGTGTCAACAAGACATCATTTCTCTTTTTCTTGCCTTATTTTATTGTCGCCTTCTTTACTTTTTTTTCCTCTTTGCAATACGTTGAATCGAACATTGCGAATATCTTTTAGGTTGTATCACATTGTAGCCACATTCCTTTTTTATTCAATGTAGATCATTAATCCATCCATATTTATCCACAAAAACGGTAAGTATTTCCGGGTTTAATTGTCCATTTACAGTAGATAAGTCCGGTAAAGACTGAAAGAAAAACAAGAAGGCTGGTAAATGAAAGGTGTTACATAGGTTATACGCCAATAACCACGTAAACTCCACTATAATCTGATTTAGGAGGACGGAACGGCTTCTTAAGAAACATGGACAACGTGAACATTTGCCAGTCAGATTACCTTTTATACTACGGGTCACACTCCGATACCACTTACTAACCTCATTTATTGGGAATTTACAAGAATTTTTTCCTTTATATGATCCATTACGATCCAGGTAAAAAGCTGACGTTAGGATAGCAGGTCCATTCTTTTCCTCTGTATAGCTTTTTAGCCTGGACAGCTTTGACAGTGTTGTAACTAATCGATAGATGAGACCGCTGGGTAATCCTCTGACGGGCATCCCTGAGACGCGTGCGGTTCCAGAACTTGCAAAAATTCGCGCTTACGGTCCAATCAACGTCCGGAAATGATGGCGCTGCAAGGCCTGGGATGCAATTGTCGGGCCGTCCGAGAACAAAGCAGACAATCTTCTTGACATAAAATCCTCGATGCCGCTTCACAATACGGTTAAGAGACTAAAAACTAGTTTTGAGAAAGATGTCCTGAAATTTGCCAAAGATGGCAATTTCAGCAATTTAGCGAGTCTGGTAAAGTAGAATCTCTACAAGGCCAATGTCAAGATAACTTCAAACATCATAACCCACTTGACTGAACTTTGCCAACCTTAACAAGAAGTTTTCCTGCCTTCATTCTTTATCTTTTCGACTACTTGTGTATAGCCATTCAGGCTTAACGAACAAATGAAACAAAGAATAAATGAATTCTTAATGTTGGCAGTGTCAACAATGACGACGATTGCAGAAGTAACGAAAAGAGAGAGTTGAAAGACTTTCTAAGTCTGCTTCTCTTGTGTAGTTGTTGTTAAAAAGATGTTACAACTGCAACATGACAGTATTGTGTAAGATTCTTGAACAAGCTGTTCCAATAATGCCTTGCTACACCCGTGCCCAAGTTTGCCGCAAACCTTAACTGGTTGGAACAAATCATTTCGAGTTCGGGGTTGTTGATAGATACGATTGCTACATAGAGAAATTGTCCTAACTAGCTAGGGCTGTTTGCAAGTGGCCAAAAAGACAATAGAATAGGCCCAAAGACAAAGCTACGATCATTCATTGCCTGCAAATAATCCTACACGGAATTGCTATGGATAGGACGAACGTTCCGGCGGGACACTCCAGTCCGTCAAATGTGGGTGGAGGGTCGCATAGTGGAGTTTCTCCCAAGTAGATCACTACGGCTGTCTTAAAGCAAGTTGTGCTTACTACAGAAGTGTAGGAGAAACGGCAAACTCAGTAACATCACGTACTGCCTTCGTTCCTTTGCCTGCGCACTACATGATACCCCAACATACGATATTTCGCTATTTCCGTACTACACTCAGCTCCGTTTATGGTGATGAACGATCATCTTTATTTCAGTTTTTTGGGGTCTCGAATGTCCTGCTGGAGCTTCGACAGTAATTTCCCCTCGGTTTTGATACAGTTGTGATAAGAAACGAAAATCGTGGGGAAAACACTGGTGCACTTGTGCATCCCAAAAATGTAAGATTTGTACTGGATATGCGTCATCTAATTTATCAGTGTTGTCTCAAAAAAAAAAAATTCAATGCCGTCCTTTTTCTTCTTAGCTACCGCTTTACCTCATTTTAAAAGTGCATCCACATCCTTGAGCTCTCCCCATGCGCACTGTTAAACAGTCAAAAGCAGAACTCGCTGCTGCCAAGGCTGAAATTAGTAGGCTCAAATAACACAACGCTTCACTTCTAGAGATGATTGGCTCAAGTTTCCCTAGACGCCAAGTCTGTTGAGTCTATTTCCTCTAATACATCCCGTCCATTCAATCCACATGCCTAATACATATCGATATCTCCGCAAAAGCTATCCGTCGCATCAGCGCCCCTGTCCGGCCTGCTGTCGCCCGCTACTTCCTTGCCAAAAGGCTTTTTTTGATACTCACACCCTTCCTTGATATTTTTCCATCCACCCTCAATTTTTATCAGATCGATATAGCCCGGGCGGACACAATTATTTATTTTTGCACTCATTTGAACCACTGAACAAACTCAATCTTGTTTAATCAAAAGTCGATATTGCTTCTCTTCCGCGAATTGGCAGAATTTTATTTTAAACACTTTAAGATGTCTCCAGGACGCTATAAAGCAAAAAGGGAATATATCTTAAAACCGTTAAATTATCCGTCGTGTGAAGAAATCCACTCTTTTATTTCAAAGCTCGAGACTCAGTGCAGGTCAAACTTTTCATATTCTTTTGCCTTACGGCGCCATCTTCAATTATATTCTGCTCATGTGTACATCCTAGAGAAGAAGAGACATAATAATGATCATTCACTCTGTACGAAGTCGGAGAAGAGCTAACCGAACGGAGATAATGGTTGAACCACCCTGGTCTTAAGGACGAAAAGAAGAAAGACCAGAATTGTCCCGAGCTCCTTTAAGGCGATCTGAGAGGCAGCAAGCAAAAAGGCAGAAAAGGATCCACGACTCAAGTGGATAGGGCTTTTACGCCCGCTATTTAGTAAGTGTCATTGATTACTATTGTTATTTTTCTTCTATTACTCATCAGCTGAAATTTATATATGGATATGGTATTCACTTGGCCGGGAGATGGGTATGGCGTCGTCAGTTTTATGACAGGTATTTAAAAATTGGTCAATTCTAACTCTTATAACACGATAGTTAATGTAATTTGTTAGCGTCAAGCCCAGTTTCCGAAATGTGCCGAGTGAATTTGCTAGATGCGACTTTAATTTTTGGAAATAAAGTACATTCTGAAAGACTGCAACATCAATTTGCACTGGTGCGTCTTTACTTCCTGAAAACATTTATAAAAGTTCATTGGTAATAAACTAACTTCCGAATCTCAAAATCTAATTTATCAAATCAGTCCTGATCTACGTGTTGGATCATGTGCAACGTCCTTACCTCATCCACAACACCAGCTGCCACTGTCTCTCCTCCTTTTCGTAACATAATACGACCCAATTGCTTGTTATCTTTGAATGTTTCCAACGGAATAGGTCGATGGCTCAGCTCAATTCTAACTTTGGCTGTCGATCCCTTCGTTAAATGTCTGGTATTCCCTATGGTTAATTCTTTGCTTTGGATAGTCATTTCTGCCAAATACCTTGGATTCTTCTTAATCACCTCCCCTGTCGATTTATCTAATACGCTAAGAAGCTGCACGATCGATGCAGGCTCGTTTAGACTCTGATGATGTAAAATAACCTGGTAGAATAAAGGCCGAGTTAACGAAAAATCTCAGGGTGGCAGCCTCTGAATTTCATACCGGAAATCCAGAAGTAATGGGAACTTTGATATCAAAGACTACTATTTGTGCAGTAAAACTACTAGTTACTGGAACAGGAGCGAGAGGAGAGCATAATACGCATCCCGTACTATGCCATCGAAGGAACAGGCAAATATATTGTTATGATTATCTATTACGTCCAATGCGCTTACCTTAGGTTCATGATATCCAGACCAGAAAGTGTCATCAGAACAGAATCTCCTGCGGCAGCCCAATTCGCGGATTCGTCGTTCACTTGCATCGCTAAAAGGAAAATAGTGTATTGTCCGCTTTGTTATTTCCTTCTTTAATACCTTTTTTTTCTTTTTACCTTTAATGACACCTAGTTCATTACCAGGAACAACCATCACTTGTTCTCCGACCTGTATATGACCAGCATCAACTGATCCGGCAACTGAGACACCTCCACCGCTGCCAATGCCTCCTTTGAAGAAATCTGTTACACCCAATCGGAACGGCTTGTCTAACAATCGTACAGGAGGCTCGAAAGCATCTATCATTTGTATCCATGTCAACGAAACCACGACATTTTCACCCAGCAGGAAACTTTACCAACTAACTCCATTAGGGAAGGTCCGTTGTACCATGCGGTCAACTCGACAACTTTGCTTCGTTGGATCAGATTCTGTCCCGTTAAACCCGAGACGGGTACGTAAGACAAGTTCGATTTGCGAAATCCGGCTTGAGTTAAGAATGCACCCAATTTACCCACGATTTCATTGAATCGTGCAGCATCCCAGGAAATCTAAAACTCGAAATATCAGTCTTGGTCTCTGATTAGCCTAGTGAACAAAACCAAGAACGTACCACATCTAATTTATTCACCGCAACGATCATCTGTTGCACGCCCAGACTTCGTGCCAACAAAGCATGTTCCTTGGTCTGTCCATTGGCATCAAAACCAGATTCAAACCCACCAGTGGTGGCATCTACTACAAGAATAGCTACATCGGCCTATGCGGGCAGCATAATAAAAATCAAATCGATCTGAAAAGGTAGCTTTTACCTGAGCCGTGCCTGAAATCATATTCGGAATAAAATCACGGTGACCGGGAGCATCAAGGAGGGTAAATTTTCGCTGAGCTGTCTCAAAATTATTGACCGCAATATCCATGGTAATGCCTCTACCCGAATTACCAAGTAACTCTTGATGTCAATTTCGATCATCGTCTGATCCGGTTCTGGTTGTCTTACCGATCGCGTTCTTCACCTGTCTCATCTAAAACCCATGCATAAGCAAAGGAACCTTTACCGATTTTCTGCGAATCTCTCTCGAATTTCTTCATTGTTCGTTCATTCACTTGGCCAAGCGCGTACAGGAAATGACCCATAAGAGTAGATTTGCCCGCATCAACATGACCTTATTAATTAACAGAAGAACAGTTAAGATAGTTTGAGATGGGGCTTTGCAAATCTGATCTTACCAATGACGACCAAATTGAGTTTAGGTTTCTCCCCGGATCGTTTTGCATATTCTTCCGGTACATTGACGCGTTTGGCAGGCGGAATCTTAGCCAAAGGTGAACCAGCTCGGGGTGAGTCTGGAGGTGTACTTCCAGGTGTAGTAAGTGTGGAGCCTATTGCCTTCAGTCGAGTTTGGGCCACAGTTTTCGATCCGAGTCCCAAACTTTCCATATCCTTGACCATAACCTCTTCATCTGAAAGATACTCCACAATTTCATCTTCTTCTTTCGTGGATGTTTTTGTTTTGGTCACCGTCTTTGTCTGCTTTTGTTTCTGCTTAGCTACTTCTTTGGACGGAGCCACTGCTGTTATTCGGATCAAAAGAAAAAGGGAGGAAAAAAGCACCGTCAGCAAATTAGACAAGTAAACATTCTATTATCTGCCAAGGTTTTTTCTTCTTTGTCTTCTCTTCGTTGCCCCAGCTTGAGAATTGAAAAGAAAGGAAAAAAAGAAAGAAAGAAAGAAAGAAAGAAAGAGAGAGGGAGAGAGAGAGAGAGTAGGTATATGTCTGAACATTGAAAAGCTATGACTGATGGCCAGTCTAATCAGTATTGGAAGTGTGAGCTTATGTCTTTGCGCCTTTGCCGCCACTTCGTTGGCTTTGTGCTTCCAAAACAATATCATCAGGACTTGGGATATCGAAGGCAAACATAGTGCAATTTGTTGCTGATGATCGCATAACTTCATAAAGCGTTTGTGCAATTGAATTCGGCAAAGGAGCACTGACTCGCTCTATATGAGTATTGACACGATGGGAAGTTTCCATAGGCAAAAATAGAAATCTCGCCGCAGAGGAAGGAGGTGCACATAGTGGGTTGTCAGCTGTCGTTGGCAAGATGGTCTTTTGCACCGTCCTTGACATTTTAACCGACCCCTGTAACGGGGTGCTAGTGGTGCTGATAGTGCTAGTAGGTTTTGTTGCTGGTTCTGACACCACAGAGGTTTCGGTTTGTACCACAAGCGGCTGGTCATCGTTTTCTTTAGTAGTTGCCGTAGATCTTTTGGCAAGGGCAGCTAATCCCATAGAAGTTGTGGAAAGTTTGACGTCTGGTTTCAGCGTTGTGTCCGCCTTTCGCCGCGAAGCCAGCTGCGCCAGACTGCTCAAACCTTTACCTCCACCGCCTCCAGAGGCTTGGGAAAGAGATGCCAGTGAGGATCGTGCTGTGGATCCTTCTCTAGTTGTTACGGACTTTTGCCCAACATTTGTGGACGTTTGGGTGTGCCGCGATGCTAGATTCTGCAAAGCGCTCACCCCCCGTTGTCCAGCTGCTTGTTGAGCCAAAGATCTCAGAGATCCAGTAGATGACGACGGCACTGTTGCTTCTCCTTTATCTCCCGTTGTCTTTTGTTTAGCTAACCCAGCATCGTTTCTTTTCCCATTTTGCGCAAGTTGACGGAGACTAGAGATGTTGGATGATAAGGAGCGACCTTGATTTTTTGCGAGCTGTTGAAGCGACGTCATTGATGCAGCAGGTATATCCAAGGATGCGATAGAATCACTGTATAGCTTCGATGGTGGACGCCGATAACGCGGTTTTCGTTGCTCTACATCATCCAAGAAAGAAAGAAGATATAGTCTGTTTAGCTCATGCTTTTCCATCTCTATGGGATGTCCGGTCAAAAAACGAAAACTGAGAATAAACCACGGACTAAATAACTTGCTGGTACTCACCTTTCTTCAACTTCTCCATAACCGGTCCATAAACAAGCATTTTCTTTATAACCTTTCACTCCCTTCTCTTTCTTTCTTCTCTCTCTCTGTTTTTTTTTTTTTTTTTTTTTTTTTTTTTT
>MZZL01000409.1:1806938-1835586 GCA_002749535.1 Apophysomyces variabilis | reverse complement strand
TGTTTTTTTTTTTTTTTTTTTTTTTTTTTACTTTGAAGATCTTTCAATCGAAACTCAAGCTGAGATGCAAAACCAAGACGAGGAAAAGAATGGAAGAACAAACAGAAAAAGAAAATCATCTTACCTTTAGCTGCTTTCTTTGCTTCCTTTTCTTTACGCTTTTCTTCCTTTGCTACTTTATCTACGTACAAAAACCATGAATAAAAACGAGACTTTATTAAGCAAAGCAGATCTTACCAAGTACCCAATTCAAAGTCTCTTCCTTGTCAAAGTAATAATACCACAGTGCTTCTTTGATCTCCACATCAGGAATAAAGTCACTGTTATGCACCATGCCACGAATATAAGCTAAACCTTCCTCCAAAGCTTCAACGTCCTCATTGGACAGTTGCGTTTCATCCACTAATTGCGTAGTTGTAAGCTGATCTATTCTTTGTTTTAAAACAAATACGTACATTCGTTTTCATCGTACTCGTCTGAATAATGATCTTCCTCAAGAACACCTTTTCAATAACGATTATATTAAGTTCATGTTATTAGTAGTCTATACGAAGTATTGCCGAGAAACTACCTTCAATATCCAGGTTTCGAACGTTTCTGTGTCGCGACATAGTTTGTGACCTACAGCTATTCCCGCCTGTCGTTCTTTTTTCTTTTTTGTATGATTTTAATCTGCGCCGCTTGAAACTGTTTGGCTTGCCCTCCCTTTCATCCAACAGATTTGCTTTGTTCTTGCCGAAATGCCATGTTTGCTCTACCAGACAGGCTACCTTATTTAAAAAAAATTGACTGCGTATAAGTGTACTATTGCTATTCTACTACATTAAGCCGAAGCAAAAAAAAAAAGGTAGCTGTAAATAGTAATAGATATAAATGGGTTCTGCTTTTGGTTCGCATCATTTGACATAACAGGTGAGCGATCAGCAAAATAGACAACAAAGTTCATGGGTCATCAAATCATATACAGAAAGAGACATGACAGCATTTCATTTTGTTAATAATGGACAAATCGTAAACTTTTTAATGAGTTTTACATCATTTCAAAACAAGGTCGAATAGGAGTTAGGAAACACAACAGATAATTATGTTGAACATAGCAAAAAAGAGTAAGAAGACAGAAACAAAAAAAAGGGAGGGGTTTCTTTTCCTTTGGTTCCTTTTTCTATTTACGTTTGTTCCTATGAGATGTCAGTTTTTCAACCATTTTTCCAAAGAAACCACTTGAACCACGAACGAGGTGATTGGAAGATGGAACAGACTGCTTCAGTGTAGATTCAGATCGAGTGGGAGGAGAGGTAATAAGATGCAATTGTGTTGTTGAACAAGAAGGGAGAGGAGGTGGTGGAGGATGATGGGCATGGGCTAACTGGGCAATCCTATTTCCTCGACGGGCTCTGTCCAATTCCGTGGTCTCCTCGCGCACAGTGGAGCTAGTTGGTGTCGAGATGGACATCTGGGGCTGCAAATAAGCAGGATGGGGTCCGATCTCCTCCCCCGACTCAGAAGTCCGTATACGACTGGGTAAAGAAGACTTGCGGCGGACCACCGTGCGCAGAGCGTCGCCAAAGGATTGATAACGGTGAATACTGTCGGTCGAAATACGATTACGTGGAGAGGAGAGTACAGCTGATTCTAGATCTTCCAATGTTCGATGACTAGCGAAGGAAAGCATGGAATTCGTTTTTGGTATATTGGCCCGACGACGCCATTGTTCGTAGGAACTCGCTCGGTCATTGCGTGCTTGTGCTCTGGCTGTCATGACCGGCGTCGAACACACATCGTCAAATTTCATGTCCACCACCATGCAGCGGTGATGATAATGGTTATATTTCCTTTGTGATAATTTCTCGGTTACATTTGCCGAGAAATAATCTTTGAGGTTATCGATGCTAGAATTCGATCGACGGCCAGGCGAGCTTAGGCCACTCATATGTGGCTGCTGCTGCTGCTGCTGATGGTGCTGTTGCGGCTGAGGTTGTTGGCTAGCAGGTGTTGTGGGTGATTCGGTCGTGGCGCTAGTGTTGGTCTCCACGCCTATCGACTCTTGTCGACAGAGTTGCGCACCTACCGTGAGTGCTCGTGTCATGGCTCTTTCAGAAACTTCAGGCTGGCTAAGCAGGTCTGGACGGGACACAGAAAGACTGGCATATGACGACGAACTGGGAATAATCGCTGATGCTTGTGAAGACATTGGCTTGCGATCAAACGAAGAGACAAATAATTGTTCGACCACACTGCCGCCTCCCTGGTGTTCACTTTTCTCCTTGTTATTCTGCTCTGCATGGTCCTCTCGGGCTTTTGTAATCGCTTTACCCAAGGTATCCATCCAAAGTTGCTTTTCGGATTCACACATGGCACCGAATTCAAGTGTATGACACTCGCTACGGAGTATCCAGCCATAGGACATGGATGCTAGAATGAGAAAAAAATTCGATTTGAATAATTTTCCCTCTCAATGTGAGACCGTCTTTTGTTTTCTCTTACGTTCGGTTGTATCGTAAACATTCTCAAGTTCAAATTGGCGAATAGGAAACCAATGTCGTGGTTCGTACGTCTTGGTCTTTCTGGCCTTGACAACAATCATGTAGGTTTGGAACAAGGCACATCCATACCGTTTGGGCTTTGGGCCATATTCCAGACATCGCACTTCCAGCGTTCCGATGAGTGTACATGTCCCAAGGGTATCAAACCATCGCCTTGGTAATGACTACGGAAGAAAGGGGAAAAGAAAGACAAAGGAGAGAGAATATAAAAAAGAAGAGGGTCACTTCTGTCATGAAAGGTTCACCCAACGGGATCTTATTGTTTACCCAATCTTGCTCCAATCGATTCAGAAATAGTTTGGTTTTTCGCTCAGCGGCCAAAACGGATTTCCTTGCGTCGATTTTGTTAGTTACTGCGTGCATAGCGTCTTGGGCTTTAGAAAGTAGCTCGTAATCTTCCAAATCCTTGTCAGCTGCCTTTGCAATCTGCTGCAACAAAAGTTTGTAACGACATAATCTTTGAAAAGGCTACATACAAAAAGGACGCTGTCAGAAAAAATGTACTTTAAACGCAAATCGATTTGCACCTTAATCAGGTAGTCTTGAAACTGTAGTCGATTAGAGGAACCGAATGACACCCGATGAAATGTATGCAGTCGTTCCATAAGGTTAGCGAATGCCTCGTTGTTTTGCATCAGTTCCCCATACAAATCTAGGGCTTGGTCATGCAAGACACAAAAGTCGTTGTAGATTTCGAATTTAGGCGCCTATAAACAGTTTACTATCTGAGACCTAGAAAACAAACACCAGGAGATGTAGATTTGTTTACCCATTCAATGAAACACCGAGCGATATTGGTAAGGTTACCGCGATACACAATGTTGTTATGAAGTTTTGCTTCATCACCATGGGCGTCCTGCAAACTTTCGTAAAACTGTTCCTGAAATTGGAAAAGTTCTCGACCGTTTCTGACAAGCAACTGCCGCTGCTCAGGAGTAATACAATCCGTTTCTCCAATGACCGAAAGAAAATGCTAAATGCAAGAAAGGAAGAAAAGTAATACTTCTGTGAGAGTGTCCTGCCTTTGCTTGTTGTTTTTTTCTTTCGCCTTACGTTAACGAGGATGTGTAAATAATCATAGTAAACTTCCTCAGTAGTCATCAACTCTTCGATGGCGCTTACTCTACGAAGCGAACGACGTGTCTGCAGCGTCTGTAACATAGGATGATCCGTCATCGACGTCAGAATGGGTTTCACTTCTGGAGATTTCGGTCCAAAGCACGAAGTATCATTTGTCTTTACGGACGGTGATCCCAGCATGCGTTCGTCATTTTTTGTTTGAATGCATGGTGCATTAAATTCGATTCCTGGTTCGTTTTGTTCTTTTTCGAACATCAGACCGTTTTCCTTGTTTCCGATATCTTCAGTATCGATAACAATGGTTAGTGTTTTACTATGGACGCTCTCTAGATCCCCACGAGATTCATTTGAAAGAACAACCAAAGGAGGGCTATCTTCAATCTTTGTCCCTCCTTGTGGTGCTTCTAGAATAGATACATGATTCTGCGGCAGTGTCTCTTCGCTTGACTTGGCTGAATCTTCATCGTCTTCCATTTCGCTTTTCATATCCTTCTCTCTTTCTAGACTTTTGTCTTCTATAGGCTCTGCTGACTGAAATATTTCTGTTTCTTTTCCTGGTTCTACAATACTATTCGTTGATATCTGTGATTTGGATGTATC
Source organism: Apophysomyces variabilis (assembly GCA_002749535.1). Classification (NCBI taxonomy): domain Eukaryota; kingdom Fungi; phylum Mucoromycota; class Mucoromycetes; order Mucorales; family Mucoraceae; genus Apophysomyces; species Apophysomyces variabilis. Next base: position 1,831,363 of record MZZL01000409.1, on the reverse strand, counting down.
ATCTACGACTTTTAACGTTTCCTCAGATTCAGTGTTACTGTTATGCCGTATTTCTTGAGAAATGTTTGTTTTTTTTTGCTGACTTCTGTCTTCCCCTTCTTCTGAATCGTCTTTTTCCAATTTCACTGGACGGATTTCATCATTATCTTTGCTTGACTCTATCGATCTGTTCCCAAAATGGGTTGATAATGATGTGTGCACAGTAGGAGTACTATTCACTGTGCTGTCCGCGCTCTCTTTCACAGGCTTCATAATGCCATGCACGGTAGGTACGGCTGCTGCGGCAGCGGCAGCAGCAGCAGCAGCAGCAGCTTCTTTCGATGCCTTGGCGGCAGCTACAACAGCGTTTGCGGCTGCGAACATTTCTGCCTTTCTTTGCCGTGCACGTTCCAATGCCGAGTCGGAATATTCCGACAAAGATTTGGACAGATCAGCATACGACTGCGAGGAGGTGCTATAAAAAGTGTCCGCCGGACTCATGCTTGATGTTGCAGATAGTGCGAGGCTACCCAAACTTCTTCTACCGTCTGAAGTAGCAGGATCAACCGTATTATCTGGCATGAAATATAAAAAATGCGAACAGTAAGAGAGGGGGAGGAAAAATATCAAAGAAGAAAACAAAAAAAAAGAGAGAAATGGAATCGGAAACTTTTACTAAGCATCGACCTTCATCCAACGGTATGCGAAGGATATGGGGTAAATACCGTCATGAAATTTGGTTGAAAATAAAAGAAAAAGCTTTGCCAGAATCTGCTTTCTTTTAACATTCGTTCACAGAAAAATTCACTCTTCAATCCATCTATTAAATCGCCTAGCCTACTCTGTTCTTTTCTTTGTTAACCTAATGAAAGCGGATAAAAGTTATAGTCGTAATCAGCAAGCGGCTATTACGAAATTTTTTTTTTTTTGGCAGCGGGCGCTGGTCTTCACGAGGGATTGAGCTAACGTTCTTGTGTAGCAGAGACGGACAGTGGTAAGGTCGGGACTTAAGGACAAAGGGAATAGCCAATAGTTTCAAAAAAGAAAAGTAGGGGTGATATAGCTGGGCGGGGCGCATTTTACTTCCCTGATAGGAGGGAGAGAATCGGCTCGATTGCTATAGGTACCTTGCGTTTTTGTTATAGAACTAGGGTTACACAGCTGCTGGTGAAGAAAGAGGTCAAAGAACTAGGAAATCCTATCGCCTTGGATGTTTGCGTTTGCGGCTAAATTCTCCTGCATTGAATTGATTGGACCGATCCTATTCATTCCCTCTTTTGCCCCTTTCCTTTTCTCTCCTTTCTTTGAATTCCAGAGATGAGAGTGATGCTGGTCAAAGGGATCGAATAGAATAGAAATAAAACGTATTTGATTGGGTCAACGCATTAAATGAAGTACAAAACCACGCACGAGCATTATCCTGGATCGGGGCTTTTTTCTTCTTTAGTTGCGTTCTTGCTGAAGAGGAAACCCACGAGCTCGTCTGTATTATCTTTCAATGTGTTCGGGTTGCCACGCGGACGAGGTCACAGGACCGTTGGTCGTACCAACCCACCATTGCTTGTGGGTATTGTCTAAGATAATGTCACAATGACCTTCTTTGATAAAGGAAAATTCATGATGAACGGTTTGTTCATTGCACATTGAGGATAAACCATTTTAAGAGTAAATGACAGGTGATATGGAATGAAGAGGGTCTTGTGGGTGAGTCAGGCTGTTGCTCACCGTTTTTTATTGAATGAAAGAGCATCCAAAAATGGTTAGGTTTTAGAGTGATAACCAAGAGAGGATATATCTGGCATGTGTCAGATAGCATTTCTCCTGGGGAAAGGGATTCGTTGAATAAGTTGGAACAACAGAATATGCTGTTATTAATAAAATTAATCAACAAAACTGTGCAGTTGAATGAAAGATAAATAAAGAAAAACAAATTAGTGGTAATCTAAGCGTTGATATCTAAAGCGATCAAGTCCCAACCAGCTGTGATCCTAAGAAGGCCATCTAACCGCATGAGCCCCACGTGCAGTTCATGTTGCTGAATAAACTTCTTCGGATCTTCTTGACTGACAATGGTAATACGCTCTATCCAGGGGAATAAGGAACGGTTGGATAAAAGGGACTTGAATAAGGGGAAAGCGTTGTCTTGGGTGAGATGAAGTGTCAAGTGCCGCAATTGAGGAAATTGTTCGCGGAAACGTTCCCAATATCTTTGAGAGTCCGATCCGGTGGCAACAGCAGTTGCGTTGGTTGTGGTCGTTTCAAGTGGTTCGAGCGCCAGCGCCAGAGTATGCAGATTTGAAAAAGGGCCGTGAATCATCATTAGCCAATTAGAAGGACACGCAGGTAGCTCAAGAACTTCAGCTGTTGTTCGACAAGTTTCAAGCCATCGTAATAAATAGTCTTTTGCGTTCAAGTCAAATACAGCGTAATCATTTCTGGGGTCTCGTATGGTACATTCTTTCCAAGCAAAGGTATGTTTCGAGAGAGACTTTAAAAGAGTTGTATGCTGTACAATGGGTGTATACAGCTCAATATGATGGAGATGGGATGAATGTTGGGATAGAAGAAATGTGTCGAATAGACGAGGAATAGATGAATAGGTGTGCTTGGCAGCAATAGTAAGGGCCGTTGTTCGTTGTTCATTGGCCTGTGTGAATGCTTCCGCTAAAACCGCTAATGCATTTGCTGCATGGGATGTACTGGCTTCCATACCAATGGTCCCTGACCAAATTGACCAGTCGACGACGAGACGACGAAGTCTTTGGCACGTTCTATTCATTTGCTGAGCATTAGTACAGCCACATAGAAAGGTTACACATGACATACATGGCTAAGGGAGCCAGATCGACAGGGTTGTCGATGAATTTCAGGATACGGAGCAAAAGCTCATCGGGTAATACGCAGATCATATTGGTTACTAGAGCCAAAAGGGGAAAAAGACTGAAAGGAAAGAAGAAAGTGAAGGAGACAAAAGAGAGAGAGAAAGAGAGACGAAGACAAGTTTGACGAAAAGAAAGAGAGAAAAAGATGTATATATATATATACACAAAGGGCAGAAATGATATCGACCTTTATCCTCCTGATCTGATATGTGCCTGAATGCGTGCTCATGGCCAGCTGGAGGATGAGGAACCCCGCTGGTTTCCTTTTAAGGATTCGTGAGAAACCACCAAACGAGGAGCCAATGAAAATCGAGCTTGATGATAGAGGTGACTCAAGATCCCTGTCACATAACGGTGTTCTTCCATCTTTTTTTTATTTCTCTCTTCTCGATTGTCGCAGTTTTTTTTTCTCTTCCTCCTACTTCTTTGATACCGCTTTCACTTCTTTTAATCTTGTACATATGACGATGAATAAAGTGGAATATGTTGAGCCAACACCTGTACGGGGTACGAGGTCAACTTCAACAAGCAGGGCCGTTTCTCGTCAAGATACCCCGGTCGACGTGGATGGCATGAGTTGGCCAAGTATGGATAAATATGCGCGCATATCTGCCATGTGATCATTTTATGCATATGATGTCAGCTCAACATTCCCCATCCTTTGTTTTCTAGGTAAAGGTGCAAAGGAGCGAAGGGACGAAACGCCAGAACAAAGAGAGGAAAGACAAAAAAAAATTGCGGATGCAGTCGAAACTATTCTTACATGCATTGGAGAAGACCCTGAAAGAGAAGGATTATTGAAGACACCAGATCGGTATGCCAAAGCCTTGTTATTCTTTACCAAGGGATATGAACAAAATATTCGAGGTACGCACAGTCCCCTCCTAGACAAAGGAAAACAAGGTTGCTGATGTGGGATATGGTTGTTGCAGAGGTGATCAACGATGCGGTTTTTGAAGAAGGTACAACTCTTTCACCCTTTCTTCTTCCGCCTCTATTCTTGTTTTAAACCATGTTGAATGACAGACCATGACGAGATGGTGATTGTAAAGAACGTTGATGTGTTTTCTTTATGCGAACATCACATGGTGCCATTCACCGGGAAAATCAGCATTGGCTATATCCCTAATCGCCGAGTAATCGGACTCAGTAAGCTGGGTCGCCTGGCCGAAATGTTTGCTAGAAGGTAAAGTAGTGGAGCCAATTACGTCGTTGCCCGGTCTTATTGAAAATTTTTGTTCCGATACTTTAGGTTACAAGTTCAGGAACGGATGACAAAGCAGATCGCTGTTGCACTAATGGAGATATTGCAACCTCAGGGTGTAGCTGTGGTAATGGAAGCAAGTCATTTATGCATGTGCATGCGGTAAGGTTTTCTTTTTCTTTGTTTATTGTTGGCTTTTCTAATTCATTTTCTGTAGTGGAGTGCAGGTACGAACAGCAGCCTATGCGTACTTTAAAAATGATAGAGGATTTATTCACACGGTCAATTTTTCTTTTATAGAAACCGGGTAGTACGACTGCAACCAGTTGTATGATGGGTGTCTTTAGGGATAATCCAAAAACAAGAGAAGAATTCCTCACATTGATTCGATGATAAATGACACAGGGAAATTAGGAGGAAAAGAGATAGTAATAGAAACGAGATGAAAGAAAAGAACAAAGCAGCAAAAAACCAAACCAAACAAATAATTAGATATACAATAAAATAATTAGAAAGAGAAATTACAGTTTTCCAGCCGCCACAGCATGTTTGCAAAGCAAGAGCGCTTTCATATAATCACCTTCGGCATCGTGGACATAGTGGGCAAGGACAGAGCGACTAACATGAGGCATGATTTCACACAGATTATCCAAGATCTTCTCGTGGCTATTTTCTCGGTTACTATTAGTTCCTTGAGAAGTGACCGAAGTGTCGGTGTGACTTCGTCGAATAGGAGGAGCAGTGGAAACGGAGATCTACAAGGACAGAACAGAAATAAGACAAAAAGCATCACGGCAAGCGGAAGATGGTATACCTTATTACTGTCAACAGAATGAAGTGATGGAGTCGTGTTGCGAGATCGCGCAGACCGTCGACCGATAGATCCAAAAAATCGAGTAGTTGACCGTGCCAGTTTCGGATTACCTTCTCCATCCACACTGCCTGAAGAGATACTACTGTTGTCTTTTGATTGCGACCCACTCTTGCCGGACTGAAACAAGCTTTCGGTTAATAACAGCATAGCAAGATAGAAAAATTCTACATTTCAACTTACAGCACAAGAGGGATCGGTACCACCACCACTTCTTGGTAAAGGTCTACCAGGAATATCCATACTGTCATAGCTTGTACCGTCATGACGAATAGATGCAAAATTGACTTCGGCAGAGACCAACGTTTTGGCCTTGCCAATAATGTCAGTTGGTGGGTTTGAAGCCGTTTCTTCGCTGATTGCGGATGATGATACGGTTCTTTCAGTAATACGAGTAGTTGTTCGTGTCCATAGATCTTCGGCGAGGCCAATCTTGTTCTTCCTCCCGGATAAAAGAGGCGGCAGAATTGATTTCTTTACAGGTCGTTTGTGATAAGGTGGGGTGTATGCTAATAAACAACATCCATAAGTTTGCTGTTCGTTTCTACGACCTGCTATCTCCCTATTTTCTTTTCTTTTCTTTCTCATGCCATAAGCACTAATTCTTACTTGTCATCACTGGAGGCATTTCCTTGCTTGCTTGTTTCTCGAGCCAATCGCTAAGACCACTTTTGGCACGCATACAATGATCAAAAGCACGCCCTGTAGTTCACCAATTTTTTTTTTGGAAAAAAGGAGTAAATTTAATGATATATTCTCCCATTAGAAAAGATAGAAAAGAAAATATACCATAAGCGTTCATTCGTTCACCAGCGGCTTTCATTTTCATCGTATGGTACAGAGTAAGCGGTCGATGAGCCGGGCCATCTCTATAACTCAGCGTGATGCAATCGTCTCGTCGTGGTGGTTTCTTTGGAGTATCTGATTCAACCAGATGTTTTTCCATTGCTTGCCGCATTTTTAATTGTTTAGCTCGTTCTTCTAATAGTTCGGATAATCCTTCTGGATCATCTTCTGGTCTCTCTTCAAATATACTTTGCACAGTTCTTAATGAGCTGAGCAAATCATCTCCACTCTCATCTTTCCACGAAATTTCATAGGTATCTGAGCTCTCATTGATTGTTTTGTTGGATCCAAGATTTGATTGTTCTTTCTGCTGCCGGACTGGGATTCGGTAGATGCTGTCCTGTTCCGTAAATCGTGGATCATGTTTCTCATAGAGTTTCAGGCTAGGTGTTTTTCTTAAGCAAATCGATGGGGAGGTTGATTTCAAGGACTGGGAGCGTTGCGGGGGTGATGCTGTCTTAGTGCCTACTCTTCGTCGTTGACGAGAGCATTTATAACAGGAGCAGTCGCTTGATCTACGGCACGTAGTCCCTTGAGTCGCATTGGTAGGAGAGGAGGTGGATTTTGAAAGGATCGACGTGAGATAGGTATCCGAGGTTGGAGGTTCGTCACGCTGGACAAACGTGGGTATAGTAGCTGCCCCGAGAGATGGCATATGCAACGGAGGGATTTCACCCACTTCAACTTTCCCCGAATCACCTGATGTAGGTAGCTGCAGATTCACTAAAAAGCAATATGGAAATCATTACGATATTGACGAATGAAGAGAAAGACGCGGATAGGGTGATATATGCAATTTTGTCTTACGATCAACACGTTTCTCAAAGTGCAGTTTACGGACCCATTCTATCAGGAAGAATGCATATAGTATAGACATCAGATCTTGCTCATTTCATTATGCTTGTTGTTTTATTTTAGTGCAATTTACCGTTGGTCAGGGCATCCATGTTGGTGACAGTCGACATCAGGGAACTCTGGTTTTAGCAGAACAGAGAGAGAAAAACTCATCCAGGGACAAAGTAAGATGAGACTCGTGTTGTCTGGTTAAACGTGACACCACTATGAAGTGGGCGGTTTCTTAGAATGGCAGGAGGGCAGAGAGGGCCATGGCTTTTTGAAATTGATGAACTGCCCCGTTTTGGAATGAACCCCTTCTCGATTCTAGTCCCGCAAAACTGCAATGAACTATTCAGCAGGATGATACACTCTACTTCCTCACGTTTAGTTCCTCCAACTTTGGGTTCATACTGTAGCAGACATTCTTACCTATATGGAGAGCATTAGACTATAGCACTACAGTAAATTTTCTTATTGATGTTTCACTTACTAAGCTCGATGCCATTACCTGGATGTTGCACGACAGCTATTTGCAATCTTAATACTAACCTTTTTCCGACATATCCGCCTCCTTCTAAAGCTCAACCGAAGCTACTAACATCGTAGAATGCAGGCTGCCATGATATTAACTGGTTTGTTATAGAAGCAATGACCAGCAGATGTCGCAAGCCTTGCATAAATATCACAGCTGGTAAACTTGACATAATTGAGCGGAGAAGAATATCAGGTTCCACTTATTTCAGGCAAGGATCCATTCAAGCTAGAGACCCTGGTACTGTATACAAATCCTTGCCTAGATCAAACTTGACCAAGACCTTAACAGCCTATAAATCTTATTACATTTTAATACACTGTACGTCTGAGACGACAAAACTAGCCCAAAAACGTTTCGGGCAGCAATGTATGTTTTCATTGTTCCTCTCCAATAACTCATACTGCAATGCAGCTGAATAAACCACTATCACAAACTCCATACGTGCTTGGCCATTACGCCATAACTACGGACTTCAAGACTTGACATTCTTTCCGTACGAGTATTTCCCTTGTTTTCGAACAATTACTGCATTGAGTGATATGCATCTGGTAGGAATTACGTTTTGTGTTACCTAAATGGTTCATGTAAACAACAATACACTCCTTTGTCACGAATGTGGCTGCAAGGAGAACGCTATCTCTATAGAGTCGTCATAAGTCCCATATGTAGATGGCTATGAAGGCAAACTTTACGATAGTATGCAAAGGTGGCCGGTGATTGCTTTAGCATATAGTGATTTGAATTATGGCTGACGATATGTAGGGTTTTCAGAGTGGCACAAATGCGATACAAGCATGAATGGTAATTTATTGCTATATTGAGCCGGACCAGATGAGTGTCAATCGCTAAACGAACTCCAATTCTCGGTAAACCCACGATGGCATCATGCACAGCAGAAAGTCAAGCCGATCGAAGGAATGTACATTGCCCTGTTCTTTCCTAGATATCTGCAATTCTAAGGTATTTAATTTTTCAGACGCCTCACATAGGATCTTCTTTTCGTCAAAAAAATAGCAGTCGTATCAGTCTCAATATATTCTACGACAGATTGAAAGTGAGCTTCAGTAAGTTTACCATAACATCTAATATAAAGCTTTCTCTAAAGTCCAGATAAACATCTTCCTCCATGCAGATCTTACTTTGATATAATGCTAAGCAGTTCGTCTGTAATCAGCGCTGCCTACTTTACTGTTCATCCTTTTCTAATCAGCAAATCAAACAGTTTTTCTACTTGCTACGGGTATACATTATCATCTGTAGTATCCTCTTGCTCTAGCTTTAATTGCATGTTTACATTCTTCTTTTCTCAGGTAGTCTGTCTAAAAGGTCAATAACGTCCGCTATACCATTCTTCTTCAGTGTCATTCTTCACTCAAAGTACATTTGCATTTGAACCAGGCAATTCTGTTTACTCATCCTCGGACAATGTCTATAATGTGGGTACTATAGCATCAGCGGGGTTATTTCCACAGACAGGCAAGTTGTTCAAGCAGCGCAAAGTCACATGCAAGGACATGTGCGTGCAATTAGGTTTAGCCGAAGCGGACTTGAGTCGAAATCAATTTTCGTTTCAGATTCAGCTTGTCTAGGTCGGAACGGGTATTCTTTTAACTGTTTGTACGATAAGCACCAATCCCTTACTCAAGAGATAGTAAAGGTGTACCAAACGATGCAGCCCATCCGTTTGCCCTTTGTTGCATCATAAGAGCATTATCCATGACTGACTAGAGAGAATCAAAACTGAATGGAATCATGCGTATCATAGTCATTGAAGCGTTTATCTCCCTTATAAACACGCTAGTCCATTCCATCAATGTTTAAATTCTTGCGTATGCAGGAACGAATCTTTGCAATAGATGTGTATGCTTCTTTATAAAAGTTCTATTTGTTTTTTATGTCTTCTTACGGGAAATGTATGTTTAGGGAGAATAAGTTTATAACTTGGAAATGATAGCAGAGGTGAACTCCTTGGTCGAGCTGTTACCGCCCATGTCAGCAGTTCTTGCCTCACCGGTCTTGATGGTCTCATAGACAGCGTTAGAGATTCTGTTGGCATAGTCATCCAAGTTCAAGTGTCTCAACATCATAACAGAAGACAGCAACAAAGCAGTGGGGTTGGCTGCGTTCTTGTTCTGCAAATCAAGACCAACGTGGCGACAACCCTAATAGAAACGGAATTAGCCAAAGAAACAACAATAAAAAGCCATCCAGCTTACAGGTTCAAACATGGCGAATTCACGGCCAATGTTGCAGCCGGGAATCAAACCGGGACCACCGATCAAACCAGCACCCTATCCAATGATCCATATTATTAACCAGTCGTCCACATATCATCCTTAAGACTATTAAAACGATAACTTACAACATTGGAGACAATGTTACCGTACAAGTTGGGCATGACCATAACATCGAACTGCTGGGGACGGGACACAAGCTGCATCGCGGTGTTATCGACAATCATGTCATTGAATTGAATGCCGTGGTGTTCATACTCCTTTGCGACATCACGGCAAGTGCGCAAGAAAAGACCATCAGCAAGCTTCCTGATCACCAGATGTCAGCACTCATTACTCTTGTATCCTTAGACGTCCCATTACTTACATGATGTTTGCCTTGTGGACAGCAGTGACCTTCTTACGGTTGTTCTTCAAAGCAAAGTCAAAGGCGAAACGGGCAATACGCTCAGTCTTGGCACGGGTGATGATCTTCAAAGATTCAACAACACCAGGGACGGACTAAAAGCAACCCAGCAAGCGTTCTTTGTGTAAGTCATCCATTCGCTAGTGGTGACTAAAGCGCTTGCATATCCTTACCTGATGTTCCAAACCAGAGTATTCACCTTCGGTGTTTTCACGGATAATAGCAATGTCAACGTTATCGAGACGAGACTGGACGCCAGGGACATTTTTGCAAAGAGAAAGAGAGGCGTACATGTCAAGATCCTTGCGCATGGTCACGTTGAAGGACTTATGACCGAGTTTGGAGGTGGGAGTGAACAAGGTACCCTTGATACCGACCTTGTTGCGACGGAGAGATGCAAGCGACTCTTGGAAAAGGTTGTCATCTTCAGAGGTCAAGCCAGACACGTCATATTGTTCGAATTCGACGGGGACATTGGCGGCCTTGAAGACATCCTTCAAAGACGCGGAGATCTCCTGTCCAACACCGTCACCAGGAATGAGAGTGACAGTGTACTTGCCACCATACTTCTTGGGGAAAATCTATAGACTCGGGAATGAGCACAAAATCTTCTCCGTTATTAGATAGTAGTGAAAGTCTACCGTCTTTTGCTCGGCAGGGGCGGGGCTAGGAATGGAGGTGCTGACTTGCGAAGCGAATGAGCGGGTGGCGACCTAGACAAGTAAGGGTTTAGATTCCTCGGTACTTTATTGAGAGGAGGATAGTGCTTCTAACCTGCTTCACGGCAGTGACGTTGGAGGGTCTAGCAATAACTTTGAAGAGCATCTTAGACGGAAAAGAAGTGTAATAAAAGAAAGAAATGAACGCGGGAGAACCCTGAAAAAAGATTTTTTTCTCTTTTCAAACACTGTCCCCCCGCCTAAGCAAAAATCCATCGCTTCATTGATTGGCTCTACTCACGTTCTCCGCTGCTTGGAATCTTAAACGTTTAGCCGCTTATCCTTCCCCTTCACGAACCCATCGGACATGGCCACTTTACCACCATTCAGTAATGTAACTCCATCGAGTACCCGTCCGATGCTTTTGCAGATCGAAGATAAATATAATAAGCGTATCGACGACGACATTGCAAAACTCGTCGATTGTTTTGCCGACATTGTCAAAGTGGGCGAGGTACTCACAAAAGAAGACCAACTCATGTCAGTGCCAGAAACAACTGATAGCTTAAACTATCTGGAACTATTAGAACAAAGATAAGGATAAGTTTAAAGTTGCGCAAGAAGGGTATCAAATTGAGAGCCAGACTGCCCAAATTGTAAGTGCCACGAGTGTTCTGCGACATGTCGTTAATGGATATTCATCTCCATGGGATAGGTGCGCTCGTCTGAATCACTACTTGGTCTTATTACCGAACTAAAGCAGCATTTGCTTCTAAATGACACGCAAACATTATCAAAGCTGATGAAGGAGCGGTCAGAGAAATTGACAAGACATAACACCGAAATCAAAGAAAAGATTGAGAATATCAAATTGGAGCTAGAAACTGCCATTTACGACATGGAATCTGTTTACTATCGATCACTCAGCGATGTATAACAATGAGGAGCTTTTGTACATATTTCGACACCATTTCAATTTTTATCTTTAATCTATAGATAAGAGCTTGGGTTTTGAAGAGATGGGGGGGGTGAAAGTGCGTGAGGGATAACTGTGAGGTCTATGGCTAGTGAATGCGTGTAATATATGTTTTGTTATGTATCTAATTGGAATTATGATTGTACTGAGGATTACCACCAAGAGACTGGAGTTCAACCAATCTTCGGAAAGCACCGTTCTCCTTATTAAGAAGCTCATAATAGGTGCCTAATTCTGCGACATTCCCTTCGCCCAGGCAAGCTACCACATCAGCCGATCGTATAGTAGACAAGCGATGGGCGATAGTAAACACTGTCCGATTCTTCATCAAACTATTCAGTGCGTCTTGAACGAGCAGTTCAGACTCGGAATCTTTAAATATAACCTCCATTAGGGATCAAAACGGACGGAGAAATGAATTACTACTTACCCAGCGCACTTGTTGCCTCATCCAGAACCAGAATGGCAGGGTCTTTCAGCAGAGCTCTGGCAATAGCCTAGGCAACAGTGAGAACAAATCTTTGAGAATCCAGATAGCATACAATACGCTGTTTCTGTCCGCCACTTAAGCTAACACCACGCTCACCCACAATGGTGTCGTATTTATCATGGAAATTTTCAATGAAAGAGGCACAATTGGCCTTGACAGCAGCCGCTTTAATTTCTTCCATGGTTGCATTTTCACGGCCATAGCCAATGTTTTCAGCAATAGTACCGGCAAACAAGGTAGGCTCTTGTGAGACGACGCCGACATTTTCTCTCCACCAACGGAGATTGATATCTTTCAAATTTGTGCCATCAACGTAAACAGCTCCTGAGCTAGGGTCATAGTATCGAAGGAGGAGTGACCCAATTGTTGATTTTCCTGAACCAGAAGGTCCAACGACAGCAACCACTATAGAAATGATAGGCTTAGTAAATACAGTCGATCGTATTGAGCGCAGAATAATACCTGTGCCAGGCTCTACTGTCAGAGAAAAGTTTTTGAATATCGGCGAATGCGGCCTAGTCGGATATGTGAAACTGATATTTTCAAACCGGATCCTGCCTTGCAAGTTTGATAATACTTTGCCACCTAGAAAAACGGCCTACATTCAATGTCACTGGTTCCAAAAACAATTCTGCAACCTACTGTTCACTGGGATAGCGCTTTCGCGCTGAAGCAAATCAAAAAGTCTTTCAGACGCACCGACACCCTTCATTATTTCCGAGTAAAATGAGGTCAATCCTTTAGATTATTCTGTCAGATCTTTCTTCCTTTTTCCGCATTCATCTCATACCTCCCAGCGATGTTCCCACATAGGCTGTATACATCATGAAGGATGCCAACTCGCCAATAGTGATAGCATTTTGCATAACCATATGACCGCCGTACCACAAGACAGCCAAGATAGCCATGTTACCCGAAAATCCTGCTCCGCCGAAGAAAGCACCACTCGCCAAAGCTTCCTTTCTAGCGAGAGCATACACATTCATGACTTTATCCCAGTAACGTTTTGCTTCGGTTTGCTCTTTTGCGAACGCCTGTACTGTCCGTATGGCACTCAATCTTTCCTCCGCCACTTTTGTTATTTCACTTAACGCTGTCTGCGTTTTACGCGACAGAGACTTCACATAACGTCCATATATAATGGCGAATAAAGCCACTGGCGGGACAATCAACATCATAGTCCCGGTCAGTTGTGGACTATGCATATTTCCGCATTAATAACCATCGATAGCCCTCATTTCTTTCTTTAAGACTTTACCTCACATAGAGCATCATTGATGAACCGACAAGCGATGTTGCCAGCGCTCTAATAGGGAGGGTTATCAGTCTGCCCGATTTCACATATTTCTGAATATAGTATACCTTAATCCGTCACTCACGTTGTTTGTCAAGCTTTTCCCTACAATAGCAGTATCCACTGATAGTCTGGAAATCAGTTCTCCCGTTCGGTTTTGATCGAAGAAAGCCATGTCCTGCTTTAGTATAGTCTTGTAAAGATCGTTTCGCAAATTCTGGATGATCCGTTCTCCCGATAACCGAAACAGTAACACTCGGCCTGTGTTGGCTGCCGCTCCGACCATGAAAACGACAGACAGTGCGCCAAAAAACTGAGGCATGGAAAGTCCCATGAACCCTTCCGATTCGGGGTGGGTCACTATGTCAATAATCTTGCCCATAGAAAAAGGAACAGACTTTCACGCATGAGTTAGTGCTTATACAATAGAGTTTGCGATTCTTTGCCTGCAACAAGAGACCTACCATAGTAATGGATGAGGAAACGACCAGTAAAGCAATCGCAGCTGGGAAAGGCCATTACTGAGTGAGTTTTTGCGTTTTACTTTTGTTTCTTTATGTTGCTATACCTGAAATGCTCTTTGCTTCAGGTTTTGCAAGGGCAAATAAACGCTTAATGTCGCGGAACTCAGTTCCATTTTTAGCTGGTTGTTTTCCAATGACGGACGCTTTCTCTAGTGCGTTGTGTTTAGTTTGACGTGGGATCGAAGAAGATGAAAAGGGCAGTTGAGGAATAGTAGGTAGACGACGGCTAAGTAGATTTGCCCTTTTAGGCGCAAGGGAATGTCGTTTGAGCAGTATGTCTGGTCGACATTGTAGTCGAAGGCTTGCCGCACAGCGTAACATACAAGGTAAAGGAAGTGGAAGAGAAAAGTGTGTCGTCTTGCAAGAATTACAGGGCCCTTTCTTGAACTGCTGGAGACTCCGAGGGACTAAAAAGTCACGGACGAAAATGTCGTGGATTAATCGCACGATCCTCCTACGTAAATCAGTTGAAATTACCGTGAAAACTTAAAGAATAGTCATTGACAAGGTTCTTCGTTGATTTCAACCATTTCTATTCCGTACCATAGACAGGATATTTTCTATACCATAAAAAAGACAGCGACTTTTTTCTCGAGAGAGATATTAAACTATATTTATCCCACCTGTTTTTACATCCTACTATATGCAGTATCTCCCAAAAATAACTTCGCAAACTACGAAAATCAAAGTCCCAATCCAGTGGAAGTGGTCAATTGGAACTCTTATAACACGACAATTAATGTAATTTGTTAGCGTCAAGCCCAGTTTCCAAAATGCGCCAAGTGAATTTGCTAGATGCGACTTTAATTTTTGGAAATAAAGTACACATCTTCTGGCAAGGAAATAATTCGGATTGCTCTATAACGGAATCTTATGGCAAGAATTTTGTGCATTAGATTTATCAAGGATTAAACCGTAACAAGAAACTAACTAGTAAGAGCTATTTGTCTATTCGAGAAGCTAAATCTTTGAATAAATGTTAGACAAGTTATATTGCTACACAGAAATTGTCCTTGAATGAGATTCATTGCCTATTCGTAAAATTTTAACTTTGACTTGTAGTATTAAGTGAGAGAAATCATAGTATCACGTCTTAACGGGGGGTTTATTATACTTCGTTGCTATAACAAACGCTCCACAACATCCATGGTTAGTGCATGTCTTGTTACTGAGTGTCATCACTCTTTGCAAGACATCTGATTTACTGATAAATCCAGTGATCTATAACTCTGAGGCCAGCATTTGAAAAGTATCAGGACACTTATGGCCTGAAGGGTTATGGCTACTAAGAAAAATAATATATCTCTCGGTTATAACGTGTAAAGCGGTGAACACATCTCAATAACAAGGCCGATGTTACGATGTGTTTTACTTTTTGAGTTTGTGAATGATCAGCCTATTTTTCACCCAATCTGACTATGTAATGGTGAGTATTTCATTGAACGATTGGGATGGCTACTGTGTTTCCTGGTCGGCTTCCAAAATCCAACTGAAAATTGACGTCAAAACATTTATTTTTATCCCGGACTCAGGAGACGAAGCCGTCCTTTTCCTTTCCGCTTTACCCATAGAATGCAATCTGACAAACCGAGCCTACCATCTATTCATCACTTGCTAGAAGGTGGACCTGGTCTTCTTGGTAAAAAGCCAGAATAGACAGGGGTAATCGCAATGACATACTGAACAAGATACTAGACTATCCAGCACAAAAGCCCATACGACATAGCCATGGCCACCGTCGTCATGCTTCCGAACATATTCCTAGTAGTTTCCGACCCTCATCGTCTACAGTATTTTCACCTCCTCTCCCTCCTCCTCCACCAATACAGCCTCATGTCTCATTCTCAGCAGCTACACTACCATTTGAGATGCAAACTTTGAGTATTTCCAAGAAATCGGTCACCCCACACATACAGCCCAATTTCCAGCCATCGCCACCGCCACCACCACCAACACAACAGCAGCAGCAGCAGCAACAACAACATACGACAACCCCTGTAGCTGTCTCTAATGCCCGACGACGTACGCACTCTCGGTCCTTTTCCGATTTTACTCATCCTTACTCTCCCCACCGTCGAATGGTCTTTGCTGATTTATCTTCGATGGAGACGGACGAGTCAAAAGAGGATGCAGTCTCTGCTTCCACTATAGACGAAACTACTACATCGGCCAGCACCAGCCCCTCTAGCACACCACCTCCACTTCCTCCAACTTCAGCACCAGCAACGTTTTCACATCGGGTCACACAAGAATCGGGCAAATACATTTGTCGTTACTGTCAAAAAGCTTTTACCCGCCCATCATCTTTGCGCACACATATCTACTCTCACACGGGTGAAAAACCATTTGAATGTACTGAAGAAGGTTGTGGCCGTAAATTCAGCGTTCAAAGCAATCTGAGACGACACTTACGCATCCATCGATTGGCTCGGCCACAAACCACACCTTCTCAATGAAATCAGCGTGCATTTCCAAATCTTCGTTTAGCCTCCTGTAGAGATCACAAACTTTTCTTCTTCCCCGTGACCCACTCCCTCAATTATCCCCTTCTTTTCTACTCTCTGCATAATGTATGAACGAAAAACCACATAAGTAGACGTTTTATATTTCTTTCCGTTTCTCATTTTGTACAATCAAATGCCTACATGTACTTTTTGTTCTGTTTCCTTTCCCTTTTTGTCCTATCAATCTAGTAGCCGAGTGATAACCCCCACGCCTTTAGTTCGACCTTCACGGAATATCTAACACGTTATGTATCAGAATGCTGAAAAGACTGTCAAATCTTACTTACCAATTGTGTCCCCACGGTCAGGTACTCGGGAAATCTCGTGAATTGGAATTGCTGCATAAGGACGAATGCACAGCAAAAAAGACAAAGAGAGAGAGAGACAAAAAAAAAGAAAGAAAACCATAGAGATCAGTTCAATGAGCGAGACAACCTAAAATGGCCTTACCACCGTTGCACGATCCCCTGTCCTCAGAACGGTCTCTTCCATGTTGGTTATACTAGCAGCCTGGCGCACTGCGCCGCAGTGGACCATGGCTTGGTACTTCTTTTGAATGGTCGTTGAATGATACAACACTCGTATCTCCGCTTCAAACATACGGTGGGCTTTAGGCATTGGCTTATCCTTGTTGTAAGTTAGTAGAACCATTCCTTTACGTATTGCGTTTCGGCGAATGTTTTTCAGTGCAAACGTAATAGTTTGTCCTGCCTTCGCAAGCGGAACAGAGACACGTTTACGATGGATTCCTTTGATTGTTGTTGGTATAAATTGACCGGTGGAATCAGGACCGATAACGACCCGATCACCCACATGTATCACTCCGCTTTTAAGCACACCACTAACGACAGTACCCACGAAAGGAACTGAATACGTCTCGTTGATTTCAAAGTGAAACGGTTGGTCAAGGTCACATTGGGCCTGACAAGGCAGGATATTCAGAAAGCTCTTCAGTAAGTCCAAGCCCTCGCCTGTGACATTGCTAATCTTGAATATAGGACATATTCGTTCGCTGACAAAATGTTGCTGCAAAAGAAAAGGATCATCAGGTTCCGTTTCCCCGAATATATCTCTCATATGACTTACCGCAGTCATTACCACATCCGCAGTTGTTTTTACAAATAACGGTATCTTCCTGCATGATTTGGACTTCAGTATCCGGGTCAAGTCTTTGATTGTATCATTCAACACGTTCGGCGGACAATGATCAATTTTTGTGACAACAACAATTACAGGGATATTCAAAGAAACAGCAATCCCCAGGTGTTCACGAGTCATGCCAACCAAACCACTGTTGGCGCCAACCTATGAGTATTTTCAAGTTTTGAGCTTTAGATCGAAGCCGCGGATAAACCACTTACCAGTAATATAACAAACTCGGGCGAGCTGCCAGTCATACCAAAGACAGTTGTCTGTCATATTCCTTTAGTTCCCATACGAAGCAGAATCTCCACGTCTTACCTTGAGATACTTCTCGTGGCCTGCCAGGTCAACAAAGCTCAATACTTTAGCTGCTTGGGCGCATACTTCTTCCCAAGTTAATTTCCTTCCACGTGCTGGATGCAACACGGGTTGGGATTTGGAATCGTACCCCAGTATATCGGCTCCTACACTCGACGTCCTCCCAGACTCGATCTCGTGCTTATGCCTTTGATGCATTATTAATACCATTATAAAGAAAAGGCCAGTTGTATTTTCTCTTTACCTAAACAAGTTCACTCTCGCCTTTCCTCGACCATCATCCAATATTCCTTTGGTTAGGACGCCAAGCAACGTTGACTAAGCACATCGAAAATACATCAATCCGCCTATGGTCCACTTTGTAGAATACGGGTTATTCTTTTGTTCTTTTACCTTTCCAGCATCCTTTTAAACTAAATTAGAAAAGAAATAGACAGGTAAGGCCGGACAAAATGACTTACAACGTTGCCTACAACAGCCACTCGCACTTCAAGCATATCCTCCACAGATTTTGGACGCTTACGGATCATGATATGAGATACTATGCCCTCTTCCTCTTGTGATTCTGCATTTTGTTCTCCGGGCTTTTCTATCTCGGCATAATCCGCTTCAAAGTTGCTTATCACCCCAGCCAGAGTTGTCAGACATTGCGCATACTCTTCCTTCGTTAAATGCATCGGCGTTCCATCCTCTAATCCACAATGTGTAAGCGGATGGTAATGGACCAAACTGTTCTATTACTTACCTTCAAGCCCAATCTCGAATAGCATTTCTCCTACGCCTTCCTCCACCTGCTCTCCTATTCGTCGTTTTAACCATTCGATATCATCGTTCGTCGGCGTTAACAATCGATCCTATTAAGAAGCACTAGATAAGGAATTTTATATTGTGCTTGAGAAAAAACTTCCAACCTTGAGTGTTCGTTGCATCGCGTCCTTCCCGATTTCCATGTCGTCAGCAGCATTTGCTTTGTCTTGGTTGCCTGCATGAAGACGCATGTTTTCAAGTTCGTCGGCTAATCGCTTTGAAACATCGCCAAGGTGCATATCTTTCTTGTCAATCATACTGTTCTCGCTCTTGTTATTCTCTGGTAATTAAGAAACTTTACGATGTAACAATGAAGTTCTGTTGTATTTATGCACAGAAGTTAAAGAGGCGGATTTTAAAATAATGTGGCAATCGCTCGACCGCAGCGAAAAGCAAGACCCCGGTGAGTCATGAATACGAGCAGTGCCACTTTCACGCTTGGATGACTCACTATTACGTTTCGGGGCAGCCTGCATGGTGCTTAACATGGTCTGACTTTTGTAAAGGCACTCTAAGCGAGTAAATCAACCAAGAAATGCAAATTCATCGAGTGGAGCAGACACTGTCAGTAAACGCTTATTAACTTGAAATTTATTGTCGACAGCGTCGGCCTAGAAGTCTTTCGTTATTTAAACCATTGGATCTAGAATCAAAAGTGAATGCCCCCCTATGAAAGCTTAGCCACGCTTTGAATCTTAGAATTCTGCCCACTGTCCTAAAAAGCCGAAATTTTCTACTATCCTGTTTCCAGGTTTTTGTGGAGCCGAAATCAGGCAGCTGGGTCCGAACCAACTGTTCAAGATACATTATCCACATCTAGGACTAAAAGAACTTAGAATAAGAGGCATCAGCTTCACTCTATATAAGCTCCAAGTAATGAATGAAACGGATCGTATACATATAAAAAGCGGCTGATGGAACGGACTAACTGGGGACATACGAAGCTTTGGGCAATGCGCAATAGTATTTCCTTCGTAGACACAGTTTGCACTGATTAATGCCATCTGAGAGTGAAAAGACGCTTTCAAGCTACTAAAACAGTAGTGGAGGTTAAAACGGAACTTGTGAGATAGTTTACGCCATGCGTTAAGTACCCATTATATGCCACTATGTAGGTGAGACATTTGCACAGTCGTCTTGCGACCATTATCAACGTACTCTGCTACGAAAGTGTATAAGGTACCATAACTCGGTTGGCACTAAGATCTTGTCGCACGACAATCAATAAATTAATTGAGGCTACGGCGGAGGCTGTTGTTATCAAGACCTCTCAATGACAAGTTACCCTCCGAGAATTCCAGTAAAATATCGCTTCCCTTGCTATGGAAAGAATTCGACCAATTGTCTGCATTTGCTGTTCGTGGAATGTTGCTTAACTTCCCAACAGTATGGAAAGGTCAACATAAAGTCATTGACAAGTTTGATCTAATTGTCAGCGATTCAATTAACGCAGCAGCGCTATTACTTAGTTGATCGCATACAAGCCACGCCTTTTCATGCGAAAGGAAAACATCGAATAACCTTGCGGCTAAGGTGAAGAGGCCGGGGCATCAGAAGGCTCGCAATCGAACAAAATCTAAATAAACTTGCCAATGCAATGAATTGATGATGGACAAGGCGGTTGCCTCGAAAGCTGATGGATGCATTATCATCGCTGCAACCCACGTATAAAGTACTTTCTCTTTATGTAGTTCCTTTATCTCTAATCTAATAGATCTTTATATGCAAGATCGGCAGAGTACAGTCTAGATTAACTCGCGTCCACTTTCTCCATTCTTCTGCACCCAATCCAGGGCATAGCGACTAGTAGGGGCTTGATATGTCTGTAGCTGCTTCAGGACATCTTCAACCGTATCGCAAACAACAAAAATATCGGCATTCGCAGCATGTACAAATTTTTCTTTAAACATGTCAATAACAACATGTCGAATATGTCATTAAAACGCATTACCTTGGACAGAGTGCTCGATCCATTTAACAAAGATATCAAAGTAGTTTTTGGTATTCAGCAATAAGATGGGCTTGGAATGAATATTAAGTTGGGACCATGTGATCATCTCGAGCATTTCTTCCATGGTTCCATATCCACCGGGAAGCACAACAAAGGCATCACACTATAACGAAGGAAAAAATAAACTTAAAACATACAGGAACATTAAAAAGCATTAGACGTACTTCATCTCCCATGGTTCTCTTTCTGGTGTGCATATCAGGAACGATTGTGACTTCGGCGATCTGCTTACTGCCTGCTTTGTAAAGAGGCTCAGGTACGATAGCCTTAGCACGACCTCCACCTTCCAGAACTGCTTTCGCAACGGCTCCCATGAGACCGACAGAGCCACCACCTTAAAGTGAAGACCAATAAGAACTTTTTAAGGACTGGTACTGATATCTTCTTACCGTAAACAAGAGTGTAGTCCTTTTCGGCAAGTGCCTTTCCTAATTCTGTCGACATCATGTCAATACTCATGCGAATTTTGTATAACGATGACTTACGGGTAGCATGTTCAGCATAAAGAGGATCAGCACCTGCACCTGAGCCACAAAAAACACAAACGCTTTTGATTTCCTTCACTTTTTTGGAATCTGCGCTCAGGAACGGGAATGTGGTAGCCATGTCAATACTTACCGCAGCAAATTTGAGCCGTCTACTGCCTACATACAATTTTTTTTGTGAATCCGATTTGTGTTTCCCAATCATCATCAAGGAGATTTCACAGTCAGACATGCGAGACACTGTACAGTAAGTTTTTAAGGAACGGATGTGATACAAGGTAGATAGCTCGAGATTCCCGAATTCCCAAGAGTACAGTCATTCCAACAAGCAATGTCGCAGCCAGTCAAAATTGATGTCGCTGATCAATCAAAATCGATGTCGTTGGCCAATCAGAATCAATTTCTCATTTTCAGAAAATGATTTCGTGTCACAATGATTTCTTGGCATTTGAAAAAATATAGAATGCAGACCTTTTCTCTTTGGGTGTAATTTTTTTGTTCTTGAATTCTTTAACATTTAACATTTAACATGAGTACAACATTTTTGTTCGAAGATGGGCATGGAAATGTCGTTGACGAGAATGGCGCCCCTGATCCCATGGAGTATATTGTTGATCAGGATGAGTTTATTGTTGAGGCGATTGCGACTCATAGTGAATACTTGAAAAAGGTGACCTCCAGTGAATCTTCATCCGCTTGCCCAATGCAGATAGATAGACCAAAAGATGATGACATTCGTATGAAAGAGGCAAATGTTAAACGTGACTATGTGCGCTATACCGTCCAGGACAAGGTTAGATTTTTTGATCTGAAGATTGAAAAGTGTATGAGTGCGTCAGCTGCAGCGAAACAATTGAGCATACACGTTCGAACGGCGCAGAGATGGGTGAAGCAGTATAACATGTGCTCTGACAACATATTTGATAATTATAACAGAGTTGGTCGCAAGTGTATTCTTACTGAAGAGCATAAAAAGGTAGTTATCAACTTCATTGATACTAATCCCTCTGCCACTGTTGTTGAAGCGACAGAGCATTTATTGAAACGATTCAGTGATCTTAAAGTTTCACGCAGCACTGTTAATAACTTTATGAGAAGCGAATGCAACCTTTCGTTGAAAAAAGCAGATTTCCATTCTATTGAAAGAAATAGCCCAGCAAAGATTGAGGAACGGTACGACTGGGTTCGTAAATGGGAAAATACAGACGTGAACTTCCTGAGGAATTGCGTGTTTCTTGACGAATCTGCTTTTGATATCAATATGAAACGCTCTAGGGCTTGGTCACAAAAAGGAACACGTGCCATTGTTACCAGGCCTACAACGAGAGCAAACACCGTCTATTTTGGGTGCTATCTCTGCATCAGGTTTGATCACAGTTGGCGTAAGAAAACCAAGACCTACTAAGAAGAGAAAGGCTGATGGTTATATAAGTTCAGGAACTGTAACGGGTCATTACATTAGTTTCTTAAAAATTGACTAGATGAAATGGACAGACATCCACATATGAAAGGTCAGTATAGTTATGGATAATGCACCCATTCACAAACATGAAAACATAAAGAAGTATATTGAGTATCGAGGATATAAATGTGTGTATCTTCCTACTTACTCTCCTGAGCTTAACCCAATTGAACAATTCTGGACTTGTAAAGAGTAAGGTAAGCGCTGTCGGTTTCTGCAGGAAGACAGTTTATCAAAAAGAATTACGGAAGCCTGTAAGAGCGTAGAAAAAAAGCACTTCAAAGGTTTTGTCTTGCATTCTTACAAATGCTGGGATAAATGTCGAGACAAAGAGATTATGTAATATTGATCGCCATCGACTTCATCAAAATCGATAATACTGCGATGATAATCAGCGAAACTTTTTTTTTGACGGGGACATATCTTTTTTTGACGGGGACATATCTTTTTTATCGTGAAATGGGACACATCTTTTTTTGACGTGGACATATCTTTTTTTCTGACGTGGACATATCTTTTTTTTTTTATTTTTACCACACTGATATCTGTTCTGTCTTTTATAAACCATGTCAATGTTGAGGGACAGCGTCATGAAAACTTTTTATTACTTTGAACATTGCACTGGAGCAGAACGACAGTTAAACTTTTCGACTTTGTTGTTTTTCAAAAGCTGATGTCGAGAAAGAATCTCTACATTGCTACCATGATCAATTGCAATTTCACAAATGTTGGGATATGTTGTCAAAAAATTGATGATGTCTTCAGGGTATGTCGATAGACCAGCATAGTCAATTATGCCAAGCCGTACTTCTTGTTGTAAGTAATATAGTCGGTTAGTGAGATCGGCGATGTCTCCTTGAGGATCTTTCGTCTTTCATAAGCTGTCCTGTCCTTGTTCGGCAGGATACTGTCGATTTCCTTGACGGGGTAGTAGACAGCAGAACCCTTGTGCATGCCAACAACCAGAAGTTTTGCTTTCACTGTAGGATTCGACAGCACAATGCGCTCGAGTTGCTGATGACTATCTGCCGTTAGATGTTTAGCTTCATAGCTGCCATGCGAATGCTCGTCTTGGCTGACGTTTTTGCCAGGATACATCTGGCGGACGGCATTCGCGAAGCGAAAGTGAACTTTAGCCTTGCAGATGATATGTCTCAGTTCTTCCTTGCAGGAGTTATACCCAGCAAGGCATTGTGACTGAACTAATGTCAATGAGTGCCGAGGGCGAATATCGACATTAAAAAGTATGCAGTGTACGTTCTGGCATCGAACGCTCCCCATACATGTCTTCGTCAACATTCTTCCTCCTTCGATGGAGTACCCATTTTCTCGCTTCATGCACCAGCCAATGTTGACAGGGGTATCATAACTGCCATCATCGTTAACAGTAACAGGAACTTCAATTAGTCTGTTGGCCGCAGGAAAGTGAGGAAACGAGCTCAATTTTTCGAAATTATGATCAGTTGCTATGTAGAGTGCAAACAGTAATAACAATATCTCGCAGAGGTACTCACACTGCTTTTTTTTATAAGGATGTGACAACTTTTACTTCTGTCTGGCCCGGAAACTGGACGCGTGACTTGAGGTACCTCGGTTTTGCAGCCATCCGATACTACTGGTTTTTTCAAAAGTTTGTGAAGATTCCGCCCAAAATTGTTTAAAGCTTCGGAGAGCGAATTTTGAAAAATCATCCAATGAAATTATGAAAATCTTGTTACTGATATTTTGAACAAAGTGCATTTTTCTGTTCAGGGCGTAGCGCAACAATATTTAAAAATCATGGGCACTCATAGCACCAACTACGGATATTAAACGATCATCTAATTGAGCAAGACATTGAAATGCAACAATACTCTGATGAGGAAACTGATTTAGCGCAGGACATGGTTGTTGATGACGCCCAAGTGAATTTAGTTACTGTTTATCAGATGAACATAGATGAAGAACAACGCGTTCCT
>MZZL01000409.1:1686546-1802492 GCA_002749535.1 Apophysomyces variabilis | reverse complement strand
GTCAAGTATGTGATATCGGCTTGTAACTTACAATTTCGGAAAACCGGTTAGGCCTACACATCTTAAAAGTCCTGTTTAGCGGGGCTTGTATGGTTTTGATAACCTTGAATTAGTAGCGCAGCGTAGACCCTGAAGCTTAATTTGACATTCTTGTTTCAAGCATGATGCGTCTCTGTTTAAAAAAAGTTGTGCAACCTACCAGCTTAAAAAATTTAATAGAATTTGTTTTGTTAGAAAAATGAAAAAGTCGGTCTTAAACTTTCGAAGGTCTTATTTATGAATGTCGAGGAATAGATCATTGAATGGCATAATGGAAAAAGTTGTTTCCATGTAAAGACGACGAAGTTATAGTCTGGATACACCGTCATTAATAAGTGAAGAGCAAAAGTTGTCCAATTACGCATGTGACGGTTTCGGATTACCATCGTACCTTAAAAGAGACAACAGAAGTAACAAGAACATTCTATCACATCTCTTTTGCGTTGTCTTTTCTCATTATGCTTCAAGCCGTCTTTGAGTGGTGCTGTTCAAAATTGACAGCTTTGATTCCGCGTTCCTATGAATGGAACTGGCAAGGTATCGTCTGCCTTTGCAAAATCAGAAAATATTTCCAACAAGAAGCAGAACGCTTAAAACGAGAAGAAGGTGAGTCTTACAGAAGGGACAAGTTTTTCTTGATCAATAGCCTTATTTATCATTGCACACATATCATGTTCAGTCTTTTGCAAAGACTGCGGGCAGAATGGTCATCCAAATAAACGATACAAGGCATGTCCATTGAACGCGCGCCATGGAAAGAAACCTGGTAAGCTAATACATTTTCTAATCCGCAACGTGTCTCTGATAACGTCCCTTCCTGTGTAAGTTGGAGTAAAAAGAAAATTGAATGCTACAGAGGAGGCAGAGTTTTCAGCGGCAAAAAAACGTGGAAGACAACTCAAAGCGGAGGAGACATCGAATCCAAATAAATCCAACAAACCATGCCCGAGCTGCGGCGGTATCGATCATTCGAAATCTTCTTCTAAAAATTGCAGGAAACCCTCCAAAACGAAAAAGAGCGTTATCGCGGAGAAACTAAACGACAATCATTACGAAACTTTTACTCGAAAGTTACCAACTTCATCTGTGGTGCGTCAAGAATTTCGAGAGATTTTCCAGGAGAATAGCGTTCGATTATCGGCATTCCTTAGGGAAGTTATCTTCCGTGCTCAGCTACTTGTCAACTCGTACATTATTGCGAACTGTGATAGACCGGTGCCTTCTTATATTTATACTCAAAACTTCTGGTATTCGGCGTGTCAGCTTATCATGGGCATCAATATTAGCAACAACAACCCCAATTTCCCTCAAGACCTACGTGATCACTGGAGAGCGTTCTTGGATAACCATCCAAATGCTCTTTATCCTGTTAGGAATTTTTCCGGTTACAGTGATGCCCTTTCCGCGGCCTGTGTCACGTTAGCCACCACATATTCCAACAATGTCGCTGAAAACTTTGAAGGTCGCCTAAAGTTTTATATCTCGAGACGACTTACAAAGCTTATACTTGTAAGATGAAAGCATACATAGTGCATACCTCTCAACTAACTATATATGTATAGGGCTTATCCCAAAAAAATGCAAAAGCCATTGCAGGAGACTATATTTATGAACTACTTGCTAGAGGTGATCCTCACTGGCCTTTCGAAGATGAACTTGCCGTCTCGGACTTTGATCAGGCTGTAGAAACCATTTGTGGCGAGTTTGCGACACTAATGCCCGAATGGCAAACAAACGCGGAAAAACTATCTGCTTTTCCAGGCAGCTACATTCCAGTGTTAGCATATATACTCACCGAATACAATCGAGAGCATGAAGAAGCCAAACAAAAACAAAACGCTCAAGGAGAGCAATACGATCCAAAAAACGAAGAAGCCGAAAAGGCAAAAGGTAGTTTTAAGGATCTACCGCGATTGTTTTCTCTGTCTCCGTCTCCTTCAACTCATTGGAGATTTATCTGCGTTAATTCCAAGACCCTTCAACAGTTAACGAACATCAGCCACCGAAAAGACTATGAGGACCAGCTTGCCCAGTTTTATCAAGTTTTTGATTTCCACAAGCTGGGATTTGACAGGTATTTACTATGATTATTTGTAGCTAAATCTCTCAAAAATGTTTGTTAGTCTGGAGCAGCTTCAAAATTTCGGTAACAGTGGACGAATCGCTTTCAAAAATGTTATCTTCACCGATGGCTACGCGATTGACTTCCAGTTCGCTCGCGCACGAAAGATTGAGTCAGTGGTCACGGACGCCAGCCTCTCTGTTGAAGACATTGACGGTAACCATATCTATGACAATTTTGCACCATGTGCGATTGATCCGGGCATCAATCAAGTCTTTACTGCTTCTTATGGCTGCGGATCAGAACCTCATGAAATAAGGAGATGCTCAACCAAAGAATACTATGTGTATACTGGTTCGCCGAATAGACAGAATAAAATGGAGAAGGAAAAAAAGCAGCAAGGTATACAAGACATTGAAACCTCATTGGAGTCTGGAAAAACAGCGCATATCGAAGCCTACGACGGTTATCTACGATCTATATTCGGCAATATGGACGTGCTTTTCCAGTTTTATGGTCCGCATCGAGCTGAAGCTCGATTTCGAGGATATCAAGGCGTGCAAAGAGCAAGAGAGGAAATGGTCAATATATTAGCGTTTGGTGGTAAAAAGTACAACTGTAGCAGACGGAAACGGACGAGATCAAACAGAAAATCCCGGAAAAGGAAGCGAAAAAATCGGAAGAAGCATGTCAATAAAGATTCAGAAGTTGGCAATCCGTTACACCAAAGGTTAGTATTTATCTGCATGACAGTTCGTTACCTGCAGGAATTAACAGCTAATTGATAGCCTTCCCCAGCCAAATACATCTGCCGAGCGCAGTACGCTTAAAAAAACCAAGCGTTTACCTCACTGGAGGCAAAAGAAATTCACTGTTGAAAGGAAAGTGCCACTCATTGTATTTGGGGACGGGATGTTCAACAATCGATGCAACTACAAAGGACACCGAAAGGGAGTTGTGAATATCCTATGGAGATCTTTGAAACGGAGAGAAAAGCGCGAAGAACTATTGGTGCTCACGATAGATGAATACCTTTCTTCGCAAGTAAGTTGGAGCGATTGATAGTAATATAATGCTCACAAACGTCGTTTAGGTGTGCCATAGCTGCAGATACAGGTCCCTGCAAAAGCTTACCACAGCCGATTGCGTTTCTCACCATAGCATCTTGGTATGCAAAAACTGTAAGATGTTATGGGATATATATGTTTTGGCCAGTAAAAATTTATTCTTGATTGCGGAGTCAATTTGGTCTGGGCAAGGAAGACCAAGAGAGTTTGCCCGGCCTTCATTAGATCAATACACCGCCGTTACGAATACGGTTGGTCCCTCCGGGGACTTTTAGGTTTTTACGGTAAGTGTATTAGCCAATTTTTCTAGTTAGGATTGTTTTACTAACGTTTATCTTTCGCAGGTGATCACGCCGCTAAGTTCACTATCACAGTTTAACAGGATAATCACTAACAGTTTGTTGGCAAATTATTTATAACTTTTATACCCAAATCTTCAAACAATTTTGGGTGGAATCTTCAAACAATTTTGGATGAAATTTTTAAAAACTTTTGAATAAACCAGTAAACATTCAATCCACAGAGATTGTCCTTGCACTGACGGAGATTGAATTGTAATAGACGTTATAATGGGAGACACCATTTGCGGCCAGTAAGGTTCTTCGTGTCATGGAGCTGGTCGTGTTTCCCGAAGGGCATGTAATGTCCACAGCACCTTATTCACATCGAATTAAGGTTGGAAGAATTCGAAAGGAGAAAGAAAAGCTTATCAGCAATTGTAGTTCTACGAAAAGTCGGCCGAACTATATCGATCTCTGCACAAGTCACCAGATTCGAATGGATCATCCGTTCGGTTGACTGAAAGAGACGAATTTCAGTACGATACTTCCGCAGCGAATCTCCCTATTGGAATAATACTACCGAAGCCTTCAGCTTGTACGTTAAAGGACATCAATGACTACGCTTCAAGATACAAAGAGCTCTTGTTCTGGTACACGAGCATCCTTCAAAATGTGAGCAGTGAGCTCAATGTCAAATGGATCCTAACTGTTTTTGTAGGAGAAGTCCGAAAAGGTTCAGGAAGAAAAGAGGATGTATCGAGAAATTCGGACAATATGGCATCTTTGCGAAACACTCTATTTTCCGAAATCAGATGTAGATACTATCAGCGTCAAACTTATGCAGTGGTTGAATATATCGTATAAATGTGAGATTGATACTAAAACATCTACTAGAGACTCACTGTTTGCAACTCTATAGCCTCCATACTCAAGTACGACTTCCAAGGGATATTTAATTGTCGTTCTCCTCTCCATCACGAATTATTTTGGCCATTCGTTTACAAGTAAGTTATATCTAGGATACTGAGTCAGATATTGACAATAAAACAGATTGATCATTCATGGGAATAAGCCAGTTTTATTAAAATTACTAAAGCATGCCAGAAACCGTGGAAACTTCACCGATAGGGACGCGATAGATGCGTGCATCATGGATCCATTGATAGAAACAGTATCTGCTATGCCATCTATACCTGACAATACCGATAAATACAAAGAATATAATGTCCAATGGCAGCAATGGAAACTTGCAGCAAAGGCAGCCATCAACCAAGTACAACAACGGCCACCTTCGACTCAAACAAGACACGTACAAAATACATTGGAAATGTTGATCGGTTCCGAGAAAATAATTGTAGCACACGCAGAAACGGATATCGAAGCTTATGTTTCAGCGATTTTTTACGCTCATCCACTCGCCACAATGGAAGAAATATTTGACACGAACAAACGATTATCAGTATTATTCGCAAAAGGCCCTTATTATCCAACAATTATTTCTCAACTGCTACGAGGAGATCTGTATGGTGCATTGGAAAACTGCTGGAGTATGGATTGGTGGTTGTTGACGCATTTTACCGATTTATTACGGCTATCCCCGCTATACTCCAACTTGCTCCCTGCGCTTCAGTTCACCGGTAGAGAGGGCCAATATATTCAAGCAAGGATGTGGTTTGCGCTGAATTATGCAAATTATCTTCTAAAGTACGATATTGCGCGGAACTGCGCCTTTGAATACATGGTAACCTGCGGCGATCACGGCCGAATGATGTTAGTTGAAGTAAGTGATCGTCAGGGTAGAGAACCAGAATTAACTTACGGTCTGGGACATAGTCAGTGAAGCGGATACCATTAGGCGACAAAATTGCATTGGAATTGTTACAGCAGTATTATGAACAAGGAGACATGAAGGATGCAGCAAATCGATTCCTTGAGGTTAAATAATTCACATCTTCAAGTAGTTGTAACTAAACCTTGCTACTATTTCTAGAACCTGACCGTGCGTAGCATCGAGGAAAAGGACTTTTTAGGGGCTTTGCACTATTATTGTCTATCAAATAATCGTGTCAAAATTGAGCATACATTTGAACTAGCCTTGGTTGATTACGCGGAATCAGGTAAAAGATGACTGACAAATTTTGGAATCTTATTAAAGTCTCAATTACAGGTCAGTTAGCCGAACTCGACAGCTTGAAGGACAAGTATGATTCCTTACTTAATGGAGAACGAGCTCAGTTTTTCTTCCAATTTGCTGAGATGCGGAACTTATACATGGTATATGTATACAATATCTGATAATACAGCTAAACATGCTGACCCTTACGTTTAGACCAATAAAAAGCGAGAAGCTTCAGCAGCGTTGCGGCAGTTGCTGACTGCGGAGAGTAGCCCGCTGGAGTTTTTGCCTATCGTGTTCCTTGAAGGTTTATGCTTACTGGAAGGTACGTATGTTTCTTTTATTTGAGTGTAATAATATACCTGCTCAAATAAAATTAGACGATAGGTTGTGGTTCAACGCGGACGATATTGAGCATTTTAAAGCGTGTATACAAGACTTGGAAGATACGGATGCTGAGGAAGGCTATTCAGTGCTGGAGAAATACATGATCCAGCGGGATTATCAATCCACAGCAAATATTCGCACAGTAAAAAGTACCTTTATTGACATGATCAGGCTAACGTTAGATCGTTATCCTGTATCATGAAAACACTGTAAATAAAAAGCACTACAAATCGTTCATTCGCAGTCTTTCACACGTATCGGTTTCTTCGAAAAACGTAACCGCGCCTTGTACAGAGAGCTACGGGCCATCTAAAGTTCAACTCTTTTTGAAGAGATTGTAAAAGAACCTCACTTAGGTCCGTATCCTTTTCTTCTGAACAGTTTATTCAGAAAGGGGAATCTGGATCCTGTCTCCCGGATGGCTGCAATAGTGGAACAAAGTAGACGGTTTATTCTGCGTAATTCGTCCGTCCAATCATTTCGCACGTTTGTGTCACTTGTCTGGTCAAAGGGGTGCAAATAGCGAGGTTGGGTTCATCGAGGTCGATGATTAGCAATCAAGTATGAGCAAGGATGATGAAGGTTTGTTAGCCAACAATTAATGAGTTTCTTTGTTGACCATTATATGTTATGGTAGCAAAAACTACGCGTCTAGTGGTGTTGGCTTTTTGGAGCGTGGTTCTAATAGGGCTTCCATTTTGGTGGAAAACGACCGAGGTCTACAGAGCGAAGCTGCCAGTTGTAGAAATAGAGGCATGGCAAGCATGGCGGGTTAGCAGGATATTGCTAGTCAATGGGGATCGTTGGATCGCTAACGCAACTACGTAGAATAGAAAATTCATCTTGCCGATAGATCTTACGATCCATGTGCCTGAGCATAGTCAAGCTGGCGTATGGAACGGTTTTGCACCAGCAATGGAGCAACAACTCACAAAGTTATTGGACAAACATGATTCCTGTGCGAAATTTCCGATATCGGTGTCACTGAAAAAAGAAACATGGCAGAGTAGGGAGACATAACATAGGCTGCCATGCAAGCGATTGACTTTTGCATAGGCAATCTCGATCAGCTGTTGGAGAATCATAAACAGTCAAGCACCGGTACACATCACGTCTATTTGAATCAGATGGATTTGCGAAGCAATGGATTGGAAAAGCGCTATAATACAACAGTTGGTAACGGTCGTACGAGCGTCATTCAGCTTGCCAATCTTGATCAAGGTACAGATTCATGAAATGAGGTATATATAATATAACACCAGAAATTCGGGATACAGAGGATGCTCGTCTTGCACTTCAAGACTTTGTCAAGCTAATATTTCACAGTGAACATGAGTTACTCGAGAAGAGGGCATGCAAATCGGGCGATAGGGATAAAGTATGGAAATCAGAATCAATATCAAAAATCACACTGATACTTGTTCCAGTATGACGTGGATAACATGCGAACGATGAAATATTCGTCTCGGTATCAGATAACATTCAGTCTAATGAACAATAACCCGCAATCGGTGCTGCTTGACTGGGACATTCGGGAAGCGATAAACAGTAATGAACATATCAGTTTCCGCAAAGTATTTACCCACTTTTATATATAGGCTATATGTATCCGCTTTTAAATGAACTATCAACTTTAAACAATTTTACAGTGGATTCCCAGGTGCGTACCAGACACCCGTTGCATTTACATCCTGATCCCTTTAGCGTTCTTCAGATCCAAAATTACGCGTCATTATCTTTGAAGCCCACACTAAGAAGCAGGCCAGGCAAGCCGCAGTATTATTCATTTGATCAAGAACATCTTCCACATTTCGTCAACTCTGCTGAATGGAATCTCGGTGGGTATCACTAACACAAGCACATAATATAGACTCTTTTAAATTAACGCTTTATTAGCTTCCACAATTTCATCTCACCCCACTATTAACTTTATTTTATATATCCCATCCGCTGATCAATCTCCACTTTGGATTCATGATTCACAAGGTATAGCTCTTACTGTTGTGTTTATGTTCGTGTCTGATGTCTTTTCTCCAAGGCGAACCTCTCTTAAGCAATGCTTTTCTTATTCCCCGCTGGGGTGGTGTTGTCATCAAGAATTTGCCAAAGGCCACACTTAATAAGCAGCGGCACCGACTTTCTAAGGATGACCTGAAACCTATCATGAAACTGTTTTCTTCTCAACTGCGAAGTCTTCTCGGTGTTCATGACCATAAATCAAATTCCCTTGCACGGGTAACAAGCTTGCGCAAAAAGAATTCTTTTTTTCTGAACAACTTCTGTTGGCAGGCCTCAGATTTCGATGTTACATCTATTTCTGCTTCTCGTTCCACCATTAGCATGCTGGAGAAGGACACTTTAATCCGCCAACGCACAATAGAAAATATCGTCGATGCAGCATCTACTCTAAATTCTTTAGCTCAGTTAGTCACCGAAATTCCTAATATGGTTGTGCTGGATCATATATCTTTGCAGGTAATATGATACGCATGGGTACGTTTATTGAGCAATACCATAGGTTCAACAGTCCTTGCAGGCGCTGCAATTGGCTCGTCAATATCTTGAAACTGGAAAGTATGATCTTTCATTGCAGCATGCTATTGAAGCCATTGAGCTTGCAGAAAAAGCTTTCTTTGACCCTACGATGGTATCCATGCTTTATTTCCCTGACGAGCATAAATATGCCATTTACATGCCACTTTTCGTGCCAATATCTGTTCCCATGGTAATGGCATT
The DNA here is from genome assembly GCA_002749535.1 of Apophysomyces variabilis. Taxonomy (NCBI): domain Eukaryota; kingdom Fungi; phylum Mucoromycota; class Mucoromycetes; order Mucorales; family Mucoraceae; genus Apophysomyces; species Apophysomyces variabilis. The sequence continues at coordinate 1,793,804 of MZZL01000409.1, read as the reverse complement.
GTTGAGGTTAATTAAGAAATGGAAGGCTGATAGACAGAAGCTAAAAACTGAATGAATAAAAACTTGCTCTGATATAGTAAACATCCTTCTTTTGACATGTCATTGTAACTTCATTTGACACACTGCTGCTAAAATGAAATTGCCTTACCCCGGGTGAAATAAGGCGGGGTGCCATTAGACACCATAGCCATGCGACACTCGAATTACACTCTTTCCGGTAAGTAAATTCGCCCAATGGCAAGAACAGAAATTCATGTTGTACGAAATGTGAATTCGTCTTGGCTGACAAATCAGATGTCCTGCTGCTTGTAGGACAAGTCTTTGCATCTTTGGATATAAAAGAGCACGCCAAATGCCTCGTCTTCAGTTTATTTCTTTTTCACAATTACATCACAAATCACAGATAATGAACATTCAATTCTTGTTTGAAAATGGGAAAGGATATGTTGTCGACGAGTATGGCAGATCTGAACCAATGGATTATATTAGACTGTTGATGAGGAGCAGTTTCGTCTTGAAACGTTGAGTTCTCATACACAGTATTTAGCTCAATTATCTCTAGAGAGCGAGAAAGAGCTACACATGCTATTCTTATCATGACAAAGTGAGGTTCTTCAAGCTGCTGTTTGAGAAGTGTCTGAGAGCAGCAGCTGCTGCAAAACAACTTGGGAATCAAGTTCGTACAACACAAAACTGGGCCAAACAGTACGAGAGGGATCCTGGCAGTATCTTTGAGAAAGGGGGAAAGACCGGCCGTCTACGTATTCTCCATGACGGACACAAAAGGGTTATTCTTGAATGCATTGATGAGAACCTTTCAATTGTGCTGGATGAAGTAATGAAGAAATTAAAACAAATATTCGCAGAATTAAAAGTGTCGAAAAGTACTTTGTTTGATTTTGTGAAACAACATTGCAATTTGTCTCTCAAGAAAGCTCCACTTCAACCCAGAGACGGGAACAGCGAAGAAAAGATTCAAGAGCGGTTGGGTTGGATTCGTAAATGGGATAAAACAGACATGGATTACGAGAAACTGCGTCTTTCTTGACGAATCTGCATTCCATATTAATTTGAAGCGTAGTATGGCATGGTCAAAGAAAGGTACACCGGCAGTGGTCACGGTTCCCAAAACACGAGCAATAACAACAACCATTTTAGGCGCGATCTCTGCGGAAAGTCTAGCCAAATGCAGCCTTAGACTTCGCCAGCCTCTATCCAATAGAAAGAGAAAGCGGGGAGATGGCGTTGGGCAAATGAGCAAAGGAACGGTGACGGGACACTACATCAGCTTCCTGAAGGCTACAATGGATGAAATGGACCGGTATCCGCGCATAAAAGGTCATTACCTCATGATGGACAATGTTCCTATCCATATACCAGAGGACATAGCCAAACATATAGAATCTCGCGGTTACCGCTGCGCTTACCTGCCTTCCTATTCTCCTGAACTCAATCCAATTGAGCAATTCTGGTCAGTGGTCAAATGCAAAACGAAACGCAATAAGTTTCTCGAGAAGGAAACTTTGATGACCCGGATCAGTGAAGCTTCTAATAGCTTGAAATTAAGGGATTTTAAAGGGATTGTTAGACATTCTCATAAATGCTTGGACAAGTGTCGTAATGGCCAAGCGCTCTGAAGACGCTTTCATTCTTTGGAAACCACAGTGTTTGTGACAAAAAAAAGCTAATGATTTATTCAAATCACAAAGAAAATGAGTGACTGGATCCTCGCAGGCTACAATGACTGAAAGATGGTCCAAGAAAAAAGAAAGACAACAGTGGATAGAACAAAGGTAAATTTATGCAAGAACTAATAGAAACGAAGTTAAATGATAAAACAAAAAAGAGTATCAAGACAACGGTTATGAATCCATGCAACAGCGAGCCTCTTTTTCAGACGTGGCGACATGGCAACAGGTGGAATTGGCAATACAGCCAATGAAGTGATCGGTGGCGGCATGCGAACAATTCCACGAAGATTGAGATAGTCATGTTGTGCAAGATGTTGTTTGGCTTCCTCGGCCTTGTCCTCCAAAAACGTCTGTTTGAAGCGAAATGCCGATGAGCGTCTGTTTATAATAGGACAAAAAATCACGAAGTATCATAATATTATCTCACTTACCTTCCATTGGAACAAAAAGTTCAACGTTACTCTTGAACTTGCGGAGATTATCAAAACGGCACGGAATCATCAAATTGACAATCGGTTTTGCGACAAAAACGCCGGGCACGAATTGCAAGACATAGGAATACCCTGAGGTGCCTGAATAATTCATCATCTTTAGGAATACATTAATTTACAGAGAATCAGATAATAACCGATCCAATCCATTGCAACAAGATCGTTGCCACAGCCAAAGTGCATTAGTTGCGACAGGTGGTCATGTTAATACGATTGTTTTTGCACTGCTGGTATCGCGCGATCGCGTCGGCGACGCCTTCTTTTTTCCATTCATTTGAGGCAAGTTCCACCCGATCGTTGTCAACGACAGCGAGTGCCATCAGATCAATCTTGCGGCCACCTGACGCTGAAGGCTTTTCGTTATCATTGAATGATTCACAAATGGACCGTAAGACAACCTGGTTGTTCATTGTACAAACAGACCTGCATTCACCACTATTTATAGCAAGGTTGAATCAACAAATTTGGTTCGAGTACTCTTTTTTTTCTGTTTACTCCTCCAAAATTATGGGATGTCACCTAAACCTGTAGTACCTACCTGTAGTACTACCAAATATAGTAGTACTACAGTTACCCGGACATGCCGCACACACGGCGTCAATGTCCGAGACCTCGCCAGCGCTCACTCTCACTTTCACTACTTTCCTGTAGTATTTCCAAATATAGTAGTACTACAGGTCCCGAGGACGGTGTTCCCTGAGCACTATCCTCTTTTGCAATACATTGTCGACAAACCTTAACAATGATTGAATTCAAACAATTTCCTGACGGCGATGTAGTTGAAACACACGAGTTAGTTCAGGATAACGAGAAGTTGACTTTCAATGCCGATATTGGCTGGAGTTTGTTCCGGCAGAACACGGTGAAAACGGCGAAAGGAAAGACTGTGACAAAGATTTGTAATGGCGTCCTTGAATGCAATAATGACGCATGCGAAAGAAACGGAACTCCTATACGTCCGGGCTGGAATAAGCAGCAGATTGCGAAGCAAGTATCGCATGGTTGTTCAGCATGCCGCAAGGAACTAATCCTGACCAAATGTACTGCTCGCGTGAAATTTTTCGAGTCAGAGCGTCACATTATCATGGAGCATATAGGGAAGCATAATCATGGAACCTACGAAGGAAAGCATATTCCTAAGCAAGCAATAGCTGAATTTGAACAACGCGTCCTGGCTAACCCAGGACAGCCACCGAAGGTTTTGCAATCTGGCATGGATAATCACAACCCAGGTGTTTTTTATAAGCCTGTTCAATACATCCATCCAAAATTCATGAATATCGACCGATTGACAAAGGAACGCCAGAAAGTCCTTGATGCATATGGAATATCTGTGCAGCAGGACAGGAAATGTACATGGAGTTCCTTGTTATCATTGCAGGATGAATTCCCTGGATACTTCGTATCCTTCAATCTTCTGATCGATCAATTCTGTATTACATACAGATCTCCAATTATTCAACAGCTCGTAATGTTAGACAACTACCCGATTATAACTGACGTTACCTATGATGCTGTGGAAACCGGTTTTTATCTGTGTTCGACGTGTATATTTCTGCAACCATTGGCCAGACACGCCGTAATTTTCCAGGGTATACTGAGAGGCTTAAGTAACGATGACTACAAGAACTATTTCATTTCTTTTATGGAAACATATGGAATGAAAGGTTTGGCTGACAATGGTTTTGTCGGTATGCTTGTTGACTTTTCTGCGGCGCAACGAAATGGCTTCATTTTAGCTATAGACGAGGTTAAGGGAGAAAAGAACGGCGCAAAGTATCTACGAGGCTGCCGATTCCATTACAAACAGTCGGTACAGCGTATCAAGAAAAATCGTGCGTTGGTTCCAGAAGAGAGCGAAAATATTTTTGAAAGATTAGCAATGGACATGATGATTAGAAAGCATGAAAATGAGTATGCTGAAGCCAAAGACAGTATTCTAAAGCAATTCCCGAAATTAAGAGCTTGGGTAGCATGGTGGGCGGCTCCAACTGTCAGTACCACGATATCTTTATCTCAACAGAGCACTATGAATGCCGCCTTAAGTAATTCAGTCTATACAACAACCAATGCAATGGAAGCAGCGCATGCAGATATTTACCGCCAGATGCCGAAGAAGCAGCCACTTCCGATAGCAATCAAGCAGTTCTTGCGCTATATGGCTACTGAAGAAGAGCGCATAACTGCATATATGGAAGGGTTCGGTACTCGATACGACCGTGTACCTCGTAAACGATATCCAAGAAAGATCACCAAGCATAAGTCTGACGGTCGCGCTCCAGACACAACTACTGCGCTTTTTCCCAAGAAAAGACACAGAGAAAGTAATAAAACAATATCAGGTATATATGATTAACTACAATATGGCCAAGCCTAATTGTTATACAATAGATCAATTGGAGGCAAAGCAGTCAGAAAACACAAACAGGATATGCAAGAAGTTTAAAAAAGGTAATTACAACAGTCAGAATTTAAGTATGATATCTCTTACAAGCTTAATTATTTGATTTCAATCTATTCTAGAAAAATGTAGACTGGAGGAAGTACAGAAAGAAGAAGAGGAAGAGAAAAAAAAAAAGCAAACAAAATGCAACCGGGCAAGCTGCTGTTGAAGAAAGGTTAATATACAACTCAGTTAATGATGTTAGCTTTTTAGAAATAGGGAATGGTAGCTGATATGATCCGTTTGCAGTTCCACAGCATATATTCAAGATAGCAAAGCCCTTCATAGGGGCAGCGAACAGTGGATAGTGGAGTCAGGTATACCAGAAGCTAACTACTTTCCAACCTATTGTCATAATAACCCCATATTTATCATAGAAGACGTAAACGAATTACTGCATATACCGACCAGACGGTCAATATCCTCTCGCATAAATACAGACGCTCTGGCAGAAGTCGCCCTGGATGAAGAAAGCGCAATTGAAAAGTTCGCCAACTTTGAAAAAACGGAAGAATACCCTCTAAAGATCAAGAGAAACGAATTTAACTCCTGCTATATTGATTCCATCTTGGAACTGCTTATGAGGGTTGTCCTACCAGTTTTTGAACTACCCGAGGAATTGAGCGCCAATGCTTTTAGCAAAGATCATCTCATGTACACTCTACACAATTTGGCAAGCTCATGGAGTTTTGTTGAGGGTATTGAAGTGGCCAGAGAACACGTATGGAATCGCGCTACATCATACGGTTTCCAAAAGGGCGAACTTAATGATCCCTTAAATGTCTTACATTATCTGTTCGACAAATCCACTCATGAGTTGACGGTCCCTGTTCTAAAACACTTTGCATTTGCAACACGACGAGTGGTGAATAAGATCACTTTACCTAAAGGACCCGGATCCACTTGGGACGCCGAGGAGATAGTCCCTGCAGAGGTTCCTGAAGCAGTATATCGACATCCGTTACTATATCTGACAGAAGACTTCATCAGGGAAAATGAACTTGACTGCCTAAGAACTGCAAATGCGGATTGGAGCACAGCTCTTACTGTCTTTCTTACAGAACCTGTCATTGAAGCGCATGAGCGTTATAGCGGGCTGTTAGGGCAGCAAAAGATTGTGAACTATGCTGATGCGTTTTTCCTAGTCGATCCTTCGATAAGCTCGAGTATTCGAAGAACCAAACAAGAGTCGGACACTTCGTTCCAAATATTCTACCCTAAAACAATAGCTGTGCAACAAAGGGTATACCGCATAGCTGGCCGACTCGTTTCGAGCAAAGCTGCAGGACAACATTTCTGGTGTATCTGTTCTATAGATGGCTAGGTCATGAAGGTTGATAACATGATGCCTGAAGCTAGATATTTGAAGCAGAATCTTCATGGCAAGATAAGAAACACTGTGCTTGTTGTGTACCATCTGCTAGATGAAGAAGAGCAGTGGAACATAACTTTGGACAAGTGGTATAACAGGAAAGATTGCCATACGATCTTAAAGAGACATGCAAAAAGAGTAGAGCGTCTCCTCAATAATTAAATCCCGTTGCGATTTCTATTTTAAAGCATGAATATGTATTGGAAAAGCAATATAGAGACATCGGAAGTACACCCCAAGTACACCTTTCTTTTTTGTTCACTCGCTGATAACATATGGATTGCAGTTCTTGTTAGAAGGTATACATCTATGTTGAAGGGTAGCGAACATATACCTGAAGCAGCCTGAAGTACACCCAAGTACACCAAAGTTCTGAAAAAGCAATACACCTCCAAGTGTGGCTAAGTACACCAACTCAACACGAAGTGACTATAGAACCTGTAGTACTACTATATTTGGAAATACTACAGGAAAGTAGTGAAAGTGAGAGTGAGCGCTGGCGAGGTCTCGGACATTGACGCCGTGTGTGCGGCATGTCCGGGTAACTGTAGTACTACTATATTTGGTAGTACTACAGGTAGGTAACTACAGGTTTAGGTGACATCCCATAATTTTGGAGGAGTAAACAGAAAAAAAAGAGTACTCGAACCAAATTTGTTGATTCAACCTTGCTATAAATAGTGGTGAATGCAGGTCTGTTTGTACAATGAACAACCAGGTTGTCTTACGGTCCATTTGTGAATCATTCAATGATAACGAAAAGCCTTCAGCGTCAGGTGGCCGCAAGATTGATCTGATGGCACTCGCTGTCGTTGACAACGATCGGGTGGAACTTGCCTCAAATGAATGGAAAAAAGAAGGCGTCGCCGACGCGATCGCGCGATACCAGCAGTGCAAAAACAATCGTATTAACATGACCACCTGTCGCAACTAATGCACTTTGGCTGTGGCAACGATCTTGTTGCAATGGATTGGATCGGTTATTATCTGATTCTCTGTAAATTAATGTATTCCTAAAGATGATGAATTATTCAGGCACCTCAGGGTATTCCTATGTCTTGCAATTCGTGCCCGGCGTTTTTGTCGCAAAACCGATTGTCAATTTGATGATTCCGTGCCGTTTTGATAATCTCCGCAAGTTCAAGAGTAACGTTGAACTTTTTGTTCCAATGGAAGGTAAGTGAGATAATATTATGATACTTCGTGATTTTTTGTCCTATTATAAACAGACGCTCATCGGCATTTCGCTTCAAACAGACGTTTTTGGAGGACAAGGCCGAGGAAGCCAAACAACATCTTGCACAACATGACTATCTCAATCTTCGTGGAATTGTTCGCATGCCGCCACCGATCACTTCATTGGCTGTATTGCCAATTCCACCTGTTGCCATGTCGCCACGTCTGAAAAAGAGGCTCGCTGTTGCATGGATTCATAACCGTTGTCTTGATACTCTTTTTTGTTTTATCATTTAACTTCGTTTCTATTAGTTCTTGCATAAATTTACCTTTGTTCTATCCACTGTTGTCTTTCTTTTTTCTTGGACCATCTTTCAGTCATTGTAGCCTGCGAGGATCCAGTCACTCATTTTCTTTGTGATTTGAATAAATCATTAGCTTTTTTTTGTCACAAACACTGTGGTTTCCAAAGAATGAAAGCGTCTTCAGAGCGCTTGGCCATTACGACACTTGTCCAAGCATTTATGAGAATGTCTAACAATCCCTTTAAAATCCCTTAATTTCAAGCTATTAGAAGCTTCACTGATCCGGGTCATCAAAGTTTCCTTCTCGAGAAACTTATTGCGTTTCGTTTTGCATTTGACCACTGACCAGAATTGCTCAATTGGATTGAGTTCAGGAGAATAGGAAGGCAGGTAAGCGCAGCGGTAACCGCGAGATTCTATATGTTTGGCTATGTCCTCTGGTATATGGATAGGAACATTGTCCATCATGAGGTAATGACCTTTTATGCGCGGATACCGGTCCATTTCATCCATTGTAGCCTTCAGGAAGCTGATGTAGTGTCCCGTCACCGTTCCTTTGCTCATTTGCCCAACGCCATCTCCCCGCTTTCTCTTTTTATTGGATAGAGGCTGGCGAAGTCTAAGGCTGCATTTGGCTAGACTTTCCGCAGAGATCGCGCCTAAAATGGTTGTTGTTATTGCTCGTGTTTTGGGAACCGTGACCACTGCCGGTGTACCTTTCTTTGACCATGCCATACTACGCTTCAAATTAATATGGAATGCAGATTCGTCAAGAAAGACGCAGTTTCTCGTAATCCATGTCTGTTTTATCCCATTTACGAATCCAACCCAACCGCTCTTGAATCTTTTCTTCGCTGTTCCCGTCTCTGGGTTGAAGTGGAGCTTTCTTGAGAGACAAATTGCAATGTTGTTTCACAAAATCAAACAAAGTACTTTTCGACACTTTTAATTCTGCGAATATTAGTTTTAATTTCTTCATTACTTCATCCAGCACAATTGAAAGGTTCTCATCAATGCATTCAAGAATAACCCTTTTGTGTCCGTCATGGAGAATACGTAGACGGCCGGTCTTTCCCCCTTTCTCAAAGATACTGCCAGGATCCCTCTCGTACTGTTTGGCCCAGTTTTGTGTTGTACGAACTTGATTCCCAAGTTGTTTTGCAGCAGCTGCTGCACTCAGACACTTCTCAAACAGCAGCTTGAAGAACCTCACTTTGTCATGATCAGAATAGCATGTGTAGCTCTTTCTCGCTCTCTAGAGATAATTGAGCTAAATACTGTGTATGAGAACTCAACGTTTCAAGACGAAACTGCTCCTCATCAACAGTCTAATATAATCCATTGGTTCAGATCTGCCATACTCGTCGACAACATATCCTTTCCCATTTTCAAACAAGAATTGAATGTTCATTATCTGTGATTTGTGATGTAATTGTGAAAAAGAAATAAACTGAAGACGAGGCATTTGGCGTGCTCTTTTATATCCAAAGATGCAAAGACTTGTCCTACAAGCAGCAGGACATCTGATTTGTCAGCCAAGACGAATTCATATTTCGTACAACATGAATTTCTGTTCTTGCCATTGGGCGAATTTACTTACCGGAAAGAGTGTATGTCCGAACATTTAAACCACAAGCATGAATAAGTAGCGAATAACCAAAGTTTCCTCCTGTAACACTGACATTCTAACGCCATGAGCGCTGCACAACGTTTCATTAATTGCAAACAGTTTGCCGTAGTTGGCGCAAGTCCTGTACGGAGCAAGTTTGGCAATCGCATTTTGCGCTGGTAAAAGAGAGAAGTGCGAACACACATCCACTCATTATCTAAAAAAAAGGTACCAAGACAATAACCTTCATGTCATTCCGGTAAATCCGGTAAGTCTAATAAAGGAGGACTGACTATGTGCTGATGCTATCGAACTTTGTAGAAAGAAACGCATATTGAATCGATTCCTGCTATCTCCTCTATCGACCAACTGCCTGAACCAGCACATACCGGCCTTTCTATCATCACCCCTCCCTCTGTGACACTGAAAATACTTCAGCAAGCTGAATCTTTGGGAATTCGAAACGTTTGGATTCAACCTGGAGCTGAAGACCAAGCTGTCTTGGACTTTATCAAACAGGCCCATTTAGAAAACGTCATTGTGGGTGGCCCATGTCTACTTGTTGAAGGACCGTCTGTCGTGTGCTTCAGGTCGAATTTGTAATTACCCATACATAGCGCTGCCCGTATTTCCAATAAACATCTTTTTTAGTAGGATTGTTAGATGCATGATATATCGAACTTACAGTTTTTAGTTGCTTCTTATCGGGCAAGTTTAACGTTAAATGCTATTGTCTACGACTCTACTGAAGTCGTTCTTATGTGTTAAAAGACTCTTGCAAAGCTCCATAAATACGATGAGCTCGTTCTCATGCAAGTCAAATAGCGAAAGTGCTTCTTGTTTCCAAATGTCAAACTTAAGAAAGTCTTTCGAAACTACTACTAAAAACGTTTCTGAAGCGACGCAAATGGTTTAATAGAGAAGTATATACATTAGGAAAAATAAACAAAAACAGAATCATGCAGAGGAAAGGAGTTGGCATTATGAAAATATAGTTTGTGTGAAGCCGTGAATGAAGGGAGGAGAGTGACAGTTTTCACAAAAATCGAAGCTGAGAAGGTGTGAAATGAATTGGCTTCCAGTCCAGCTTTTCAGGGACGATAACACGCTTTCTCTTTTTTCGATTTCGTTCCCACTGTTCAATCACCTTGTCGCCGAGACAAATGATATGCTGGCCGCGGTAATATTTGAGAGCACCAATATTTTGCAATGTGTGAAGAATATCTTGAGGCGTGATAGAAGTCCTTTGCGAGATCTCTTCAATAGTAACTTCCTCTGTCGATGATAATAGTAATTCAACGATGGTCTCCGTCCAATAAGCACGGTATGAGAGTAAACCCAGATCGGACAGGGGCTTTTCCGGTGAACCTGTCCGCCCCTCCACCTTGGATAATTCGTAGGAGAACTGAATCAAGAGCTTGCCATAACCATGCCTTTGATACTGCGGGAGCGTCAGAATACAAGCGACATTATAGTTTTCGGAAGACTCTTTCTCCTTCGAAAAATATCCAATAAGGTGGCAACCCAGATCGTCACGGACGGTCATGCAGTAGAAGAGGAAGGGATCGACATCATAATACAACGTTTTGTGGTCTAAGAAGAGTTTGGATAATAAACAGAGGTTGCGACACCAAGTTTTTTGCTTTCGCCCATCGATTTCAAAAAAGGATACCTCCTCATGCCGATATATCTCATTTCCGGGAGGATGCTGCAGTTGGCATCGTGTACGATGCCGCTCCAATTGCTTGTGAGAAGCATAGTAAGACAAACAAAACTCGCAAATAAAAAGGGTCGGGCAATAGGCATATTCCTGAGGATAAGGAGAAAAGTACCATGCTTCTACTTCATGCTTTCCCATTTGAATCTTGTTTAGATTTTTGACTCTGGCCACCTCAGCAACACATTGAGTCATAGAACCAGACGTCCGGAGTTTTTCAATTTCTTGCTTTTTAGAAAAGGTTTCTTGTGGTTGCTCGTCCGTGACTTCCATCATTTCTCCATCCTCTTCATCTGGGCCGAGGACAACCTGAGCATTGTTGTTCTCCTTGTCCCCCTCTGCCGTTGGCGTCTCAGCAGCCGGTGTACCCACTATATCATCTGCCTTCCTTTTCTGTCCGCTAGTTTGCCGTAGAGGTGTACCAGCACGTCGACCTTTGCTTTGACTTGGCGAAGAAGTGGCTGCACTGTCTCTTGCCTTGGTCTTCTTCTGTTCTGGCTTAGGAAACTCTATTCCTCTGGAAAAGTCCAAGCGGGAAAACGGAACCCACTCATCGAGACGTTTATTGAACTCAACATAATGTACGTAGTATTCCAAAGATCCATTGGCTGTTTCCCGGACCATAAGAATCTGTGCCATCCGAAATTCAGATTCTTGATTCATAGAGATCTTTTCCACAAATAACTTGCAGTGCAAAGGCTTTGTAATGAATTTTTGCAGCTGCGCTGCTTGATCTTCACCTTCATTGCTACCATTCACAGCGTCCCCATTCGGAACGGAAGCAGAATCCTTGATAGTAGCAGAATTTTTGCCATTCATTATCGGTCGATTCCTTTTGCTCTTAGTGTGGGACCGTCTATTCGCACCAGCGTAATAGCACTAGAGACGTCACCAATTATTTTTGGAAAGAACGTCAGCCAATCACATCAACTGTATCAATTTCTACCCAGAACTCCCGGAGGTTTCGACGCCTCTCTGTGTTGAAGAGTTGAAGTAAAAAGAAGGTCGGCAGGCCGAATCTGTGTTGAACGGACGGGTTGAATGGGCAGGTTTCTACTGTCTTGCCACTTGTAAAGTGGGATATTGAACGGTCCTAACCGGCTTTTGCACTGTATCGCCCAGATATTGTATGGGATAAAAGCTGGTGACGTCGCGCACTAAAAGTTTGAGTCACTTTAGTAACCTTTCCTTTTCATACGGCGTCAACCAATCACCGCCGTAGGCTTCTCTAAGCTAATGCCAGCTTTTAGTGCGCGAGGTCACCAACTTTTAGTGCGCGTAGTAATTCCCTATTGTATTATCATCGCTGCGAGACGCGAACGTCTCCTGTAATGTAAATCATCCTAGGCTAAAAGACCACAAATTGATAACTGGAAGCAGATGGATGCTTACCAAAGTACAGCGCCGGCTAAGTCCAACCGCTGTGGAGGCGTCAACTAACCATGTTTACGCGTTCAATGAGGTTAACCTTCACAGTGGTTTACAGAAACACTAAATAAAGAAAACACTGTAGTTAAATTGTTTCTTATGAAATATGGTACAATCCCTACGGTTGAATTATCCTTTTTGAGAGAGGAAACAGCCAGTGGGGGATGCCAATCGACAACTAAATTTAAGAAGCTACCCGGTATGATGAGGTATATAAGAAACTTTTTTAATTCTTGTGCCTTACTCTGCAGGGAAACACATATGGAAGTAACTTAATATGTTCAAACCCTAAATATAATATAATACATCAAGCGCTTGACACGCATAACACAAGCTGCAGTCCACGTATGTACGAATGCTTACTTGAAGACAGCGGCAAAGTGAATCTTTAACGCGAAGTAGAATGCTTTGCCAAACATATGCCTAACGAGAGCTTATTTAGGCCGCATTGGTAACGGACAATCCGACTATAGCAAACAGTATAAGAAATACTGGGGTTTCAGGTACTCAGTGTTGTCAGGTCGAAAAGTTAAGGAAAGACGATTTGCATCTGTGGAGAGGTCAAATGAAGATGCTTGTGAGGACTTGGAGTAGATTTCGAAGAAGGTGTGAATGACCATCTAGTAATTTGTTTCCTACTTACATATTTACTCTAGATGCGTTTTCCTGAGCAAACTTAGTCTCAGCCATCAATTACCGTTGATACCCACGATTCTGTGGAAAACTGTAACAATGTACTCGTATGTCATGTTTAACTGATCATTAAGGGTTTAATAGGCATTGATGATTATTTCGAAAATGCAAAGAGGTTACTGGATACATGATATGGTGAATTAATGTTACAGGCGAAAATTTAAGGATAAACGCTTCATTGAACAAACTTTAGAGTAAATGATAAGAAGTTTAAAAATTATAAAAAAGATTTTATCTAATAGCAATGCTTTGAAGGGTCCTCCATCATATTGCGTAGAGGCAGCACCGCCGCAGACTTCATAGGTTTCCGGTCCAACTTTAAAAGTTTTGGGGTAGTCAACCCGAAGACTAGGATGATGCGTTTGCTTCCTCCTTGTCAGTTGTAAAAAATGCAGAGACGTCTGCAATTAAGACAAAGCTTGGGTAATGTAAAATTACATTGCGATCCATGACCCCAGTTCTGTTATATGGTCTAGCTCGGAGACGGTATGCTTGTATAAGTTCAACCATTGCACTTTCAAAATCGGATGTCTCAGTGTTGTAAAACTCATACTCCTCAAATTGTTACTGTGTCAGATACAAAATTGCCGGTGATTCGCCAACTTCTCCTTTAAATTCGTCAACAACCACGAGAGGTTTCACGGCACTTGTAGTCTTTTGATATTTGAACACGAAGTGACGTCTAATATTATCACTAGTGTTCCCTCTGTTTCATTATTGCGAGGAGAATCAAGAAGAAAATGAAGCATTATCAACAAGTCGCCTTGATTGTTTCTTTCAAATCCTGCAGAACTTCCTTTCGTCCATATGAATTCTCTCATCAACTTGCTGGCGCCAATAAAGTCATTTTGCTTCACGCATAGCCATGCGGAATGGAACAATTGGTCAAACTCGGTTCTAATGATAAAGTTGGCTAGTTTCGGCAAAGCAACACGAAGCAAAAGCTCAGTTGACGCATCAATAAAGCACGAATTGTTTTCCCAAGGATTAAGTTGGAGTGGATCTGAGCTATATTGCTGTCACAGAGGAGACGGATCATGGAAACCTGGTTGAGCGGATGGTAGTGTTTTGCATCATGGACATACTAATTGATGAGTTCTTAGGATACAGAGGGATGATTAATGTCAATGCGAGGCGCAATAAGGGGTGGACCTACAGGACGTGAAGCGATGAAGCGAATGACAATAGGGCGTGGAGCGACAAGACGGTTAGTAAAGTTTGAAGCTGTTGAACCCGAAGCGTTATGGAACGGTTCTATATCTGATTCTTGATTTTGCTTCTTCAGTGCTTGGCGTATAGTTTCTGTAGTATCTGGAGCTCGGTCATCATTCTCGAACTTGTTGGATTCTCTTTCTTTTGGTATGTTGGATGCTTTTTTTTTCTCCGTATCTTATTTTCCTCCTTGTTTCCAGTGTGGAAATCAGCTTCTTGGTTTTTAAGATGTTTTATAGCATTTTCCAAGCCATCAACAAGCGATTCGGCCTGTTCTTTCCAAACAAACGATAATACTCTTTGCGGAAAGCTTCGATCGCATTGATAGTCCGAGTCTTATGCTGCATAAGGTCTTCTTTCATGTAGGATCCGCACCTTAAGATCATGCTACTGATTCCTGAACGCAACCACCAATCTAACCACGGTTTTGCCTTAAGATACGTATCGTAGAGATGATTCTTAAATTGCTGGGAAATATTTATACTGTCCATAGTCCGAACGAGCTGAACATGTTGACAAAAGTATTTCTGATTCTTCGGGTTAATGACAAAATGGTTTCTCTCATTTCAGTTTAGCTGTTGGGAGAAATGCATGTAACAGCTTTTGATGTAGGCTGCTACTTCATCAAGAGAAATCCATGGCGCATATTCTTGCAGTGCTTCAATAAAACCTCACCCCTGCGCCTACGAGAAATCAACTGATTGCCATTCGTGGCGAAATGTGGGAAGCTTTTGTACCATAGGTTAGAATATTCAAAGTACGTGCTCATTTTCGTACTATTGCCACTTGATGTGCTTCATTTAAGGGGACCACTACGCAGACTAAAAGTTGGCCGTGCGCACTAAAGGTTCCGGTTACTTTAGTAGTTTCTCATTTCAACCATTCATCGCCATAAACCTCGCTCTAGTAAAAGTCAGCCTCAAAAAATGATGACGTGCTTTGTGCGAATTGCGGGTGCCGAATAGACGGTCCCGGTGGTAATAGACGGTCCCCAGGTAAACAAGGATCCGCCTTTCCTGATCAGCAATGTCCGTTCCTGCCCGACGATTCCTTCTCGGCAAAACGTTCAAGGTACTCAAACAACCTTTTACCTTTGAAACAGCAGTTGCTCTTGCGTTTATTGATATGCATGTGTATTAATACTCGTTAACATTGCTTAATGAAAGCAGACCTACCCAAGTACCGTTTCAAGGACATTGCTATGCAGAGGCGCCGTTTCTCAGGCTATGGTAAAACAGCATAAACAGAAACCCTTATTTTTCCGCAACCTGTTATAATGACCGATGGATATTAGCGTCCTGTCGCCAATGCGCGTTGGATCAGCAGCAGTGATAACGTAGCCGATCGTCCCAAATATTCAGAAGCGACAAAAAAGATCGTTTATGGTTTGGCAAAAGTCATGGGATATTATTCGACGAGTTCAACTGCGATTCGAGTGAGCCATGACCTTTACAACGTATGTGCGCAACAAATGGAGAAGAATAAGGATTTCTTCGTCGGCAGTGAGTCCCTTTGTTTCGCATTGGATAAAGAAATAGAGCTGACGCACGCACCAAAAAAAAATTCCTCTCTTAGCATGCAATTTACCAGATAACTTTCAATCATGGTTCTCTGTCACCCAACTCCATGTATGGATGTTAATGGTACATCTGCGAGCCGAGAATCAAGGAAAACTGTATATCCAAGAACTCGTCAATCGCTTCTTCGAGGATGCTGAAGCAAAAATCAGAGATCACGGGGTAATGGAAACGAGGATTGTTCCTAATGATTGCCTAACTTAGTATAATGATGACAGATCACGCAACAGAAGGTGATCAACAGTTACATTAAGGATCTTTTGGCCCAATTTCACGGCGGTGTTGTTGCGTACGATGAAGGAATGTGTAAGGATGATCCCGTTCTTGCAGCAGCCTTGTGGAGGTAGAAAAAAAAAAAAGAAAAACAAGTTTATTGTGAGAATTAGGACAAGGTTGAATGGCTAACATGGTTCGTAGAAATTTGTTTGCACCAACGACAAATGACGCCACTGATCTAGCATACGTTGTGCAATATATCCGACGAGAATTGCAGGCATTGGAACAATTTGGTGGCGAGAAATTCAATGCAGGCATTGTAGAATTTGGCAAACCAGAAGCCAGGTTTGAATCTTAAGCAAACTTCCCTTTACCAAACCTTTTCGAACGCACAAAAACCCTCTTCCTCATCTTACGTTCACATTGGAATAGAAAAGTTAAAAAGAAACAATGACATTCAATACATGCAACAAATCTTTGTTTGTTCTAATCAGGAGAAAACATACATACATGAACGAAAACGGGGAGAGTGAAAAATGATATAAGCTCTAGAAGATTTGTATCAACCTTACGGTATCATTTATAGAACAAGAAATATCCGTTGGCATCGCAAAAGGGGAAAAGATATAGTCTGGTTTGAAGAGGTGGGAGCGAGTAGAAGGTGCAGAAGAGGAGAAAGAAAGAAAAGGACAAAAGATGTTGCGGTCATCTTAATGCACAATGGCATTGGTTGATTTCACTGCGCACATCCAAATACGAGTCTTGTATATTTTGAATAACTCGCGCACCAGTTCACGAAAATCGATACGTTGCTCCGCCACGAAATAGAAAGTCAATTTTCGTCGATCCCTAAGAGAAATAAGAGGGAAAATTTCAAAGGTCAATATCAAAGATGCAAGGAGACTTTTGCAGATTGGCTTTTTCTCTATCTGTCTTTGCTTCTTTCGTTTATCCTCTCTCGCTTACCATTGGTATTCAGCATTCATGACTTCCATAGGCAATTCTTTTTGTTTGATTTTTGATTGGCACACGGCCAAGGCTTTGGCTTCGTCTTGATTCTTGATTGTCAAGGTGGCTATTTCTGCTGGACTGGCGATTCTGTATAAGCATTTTACATGCAACTCTTTTGCGTTGTTCGAACGAGCAGAAGTGTCGTTGTCATGTACCGGTTGATTAGCCGCGTCGTTCTGCATCGCTGCAATCTCCGCAGCTGTCAAATGGTCCATGACCACTGTGCCGAGATCCCGGCCCCGATCTGCCTCTACAATCACCAAATCCCCGTTCTTTGGTTGCAGTGTCCCGCAATCGCTTTCCATGACATAGCAAAATTCGGATCGACCGGCCTTGAACTCGACTTTGTAAAGGATGGTATTGCTGTTGGTAAAGTGATGCAACGGAATGCCTTTGCCCATGTTCTGACAAGCAGGATCACCAGCACCTCCGGTGTTGCTGGAAGCTGCACGGGACCCGCCAAAGTATTCCTCGATATGTTCCAACAAGTCTTTGTGTAACCCTTGCTGGCGTTGGCGATGGTACACATCCTCGCCGTTTGTGTACTCGGGTAACAGTCCCAATGATTTATCGACCACACTGGTAATAGAACGGGTGTTCGCGCCACTTTGTGAGAGATATGGACCTGCAACGGAATGCCGACGTGCCCCGACTCCGTTCGTCAATTCCTCATATGATCTACAACGAGCAAAAAAAATGGAGTTTAGCGTCACACAGGATGTAAAAGGTAATAACGATAATAATTTGTTTTAAAGGGGAATTGTATTTACCGCTGAAAACCGGATCCATCCATGACAAGAGAAGTCCAATAATCGGAAGAACATTGTGAACTCTCTGCCAAAGAGAAGCGGCGATGTTGTTGATGTTGTTGATGTTGTTGTTGTTGTTGTTGTTGTTGCTGCGTGTTATATGCACCTCGCAACGTCATAGGACTGCATGGCGTCCATTGAGCGGAATCGGGTGAAACAGTGCGCTGCGCAGTTGGAGGCGACCAAATAGAACCTGCAGAGGAATAGGCCACGCTGGATTCATCTTCGGAGGCAACCAATGAAGGACCGTAGACAGAAGAAGGAACTTGGTCTTCCTGGGAAGCCAGGTGACCGAAATAATCTTCTTGCATCATCGGCAGACTTGATCTATATCGCGACTGTTTCTGGAAAAGACAGTTTTGGCGTGAGCCAGCTGCAGCGGAAAAGGACATGCTTCGACGAGAGAAAAAGGCAGACTCCAGAGCACGTTGTTGCTCATCCACATGTTTCTGATCTATAGGAGAGAGATCCGAGACCATAGGTGATACCAGGGGACGGTCTGTCCAAATAGAGGGCGTCTTCCAACTAAGAGCGGATGAAGTCATGTCTGTGGGCCAGGGAGATGGTAAAGACGTAGTGGATAATGTAAGCGAGGTTGGACGGGACGCTTTATTCGGTTTCGTTTCTAAGGAAAGCAACGAATCCAGTTCGTTTTGCAGCGGAAAGGACGTTTCAAAATCGTAAGGGTTACAGCAAAAAGATCCGGTGGGTGTTTCGTCCTTTGCAGGGAAAAATGGATCGTGTTCGTTATCGGGCCTTTGAGGGTGTGATTCGTTCGCCGTTGTCAGTTCGGAGGGGTGTTGCGATTTGTCGATGGACCATGTCGGGTTCAGGTAGGGATGGTACATCTTATTTGTACTTGCGCTTGGGGTTGTTGGGGAGCTGTTGGAAGAGGCTTCCGAGACGATGTCAGTTTTGACAGTGTACAGGGTTGTCTGTTCTTTGAATGGTGATTCAGGACGTATTAAAGAAGAAGAGGAGGAGGAAGAGGAAGAAGTCATTGCACTGATCTCGTTAGTCATGCTAAGTCTCCTTTTTTTTTGTCTCGTCTTCTTCACACACTAAGACAAGGTGCGATGAGTGAATAAGAAAAAGGTTAAAGGGTAAACCAAAGGATGTGTAAGAGAGAGTTCTTGTATGGTAGTCAAAACGGAAAAGAAGAAGGGGAGGGGCCAATATTCTCAATGTGAGAAGGGAAAAAAAAGCGTGTAGAATTGGTGGGAAAAAAAATAGGTTCAAAACGTTACAGTAGCAAAAGAAACTGTGGGCTGACGTGTTTGGGTGCACTCCTTTCAATAAGGAGGTTATGCTCCCCTTTCAGACTGCGCAAAACAACCGATTAAATATAGCATCCCGTAGAAAGCAGAATATTCTCTATTGTTCTTTCATTGTACTCCGTCAACTTAACAGTATAATAAGAGGAAGAAGAAGAAGAGGGAGAAGAGCAGAGTAGGAAGTATAACTAGAAGACGCCCTTTCCCCTCTTAAAGAGAGCAAACAGTTTGATTGGGACTGCATGATTTTTTTCTTTGTGCTTTGCAGGATCACATGAACCCGACCGCCATCTTTTTTCACACACACACTCACACATAACCCACTTTCTTTTTCCCTTTTTCCGTCTCAGCTGGTCAGTGCGTTGAAATACCGCTATTTTGGCTTCAGACAATGGTCGCGCTTTATTCGGCTATACGCATTCCATAACACACCATATACATCTCATCTCACTTTATACATAGTTAAAGTGGTAAGACAGAAGAACAAAGTACCTTATTTTGCATCGAAGAGAAGATGAAGCAAAAGAAAAGCAAGAAAGAAAAAAAAAAGGGGTGAGAGAAATAGATCTGTTCTACACAGATATTTCAATGAATCACTCATGATATAATACGATACATTATCGCCCAGGCTCAAGACAGTGTAAATCGTTGCTCTGCACAGGATCCTTGTATCCTTGATTAAATAATTAGAGAAAGATTACGTACTCGCTTCTTCTCTGGCTCTCCCGGTGTTACACAAGTTATGCTCCTTGAACCTTATCAAACACCCAATATCCTGTAATACGACAGCTTCATTCAATTTCCCTCCCTTTCGACCCCTAGGTTTAATTACTTTAGAGTAATTAATACTTTCATACTTCACAGGGGGAACATATAGAACTGGAAAGCTTTTCTGATACATAGACAACTGATCGTTTGCAAAGCATCGTCTTGCTATGATTCAGGGTTATGGCCGGAATGCACTTAAAAAGGTAGTAGCCAACTTGTCACACCAACATGGCTGCACAGTCAACGTTGCTGAACACAATTCTAATGTAGGAAATAGAATCGTACAATCCATGAAGCAACATAACAAGAGATCCTACCAAACTCTATCGTGAGTCGACTCTAAACAGCTAGACCAAACAGTAATTGAGCCTTTTCCTTCCTTTTTCTTTCCTTTTTCTTTTATCTCATGCAACCTTCTCCAACCGATCCCTATCGATTTGCCTTGATATCATGGCAGCGCAAAACCATCACAACAATGACCGAGTAATTCGTAGCGTAATCTTGCTTGCACTGATCAATCTACATCAGCAAACGTAATCTCTTCTCTTCACTCAAATATCCATCAATAAACTACGCAAACCCCCTTCCATCGTCCGTATATAGAAAATAAAATTCCCGCAATATTTTATTATCTTCACTACACAAGTACATGCGCTTAAAGGTCCTTCTTGAGGGTACCCATGAACTGGTGCTTTTCGGCAGCAGTCTGGAAGCGACCGTGACCGAACTTGGAAGAGGTGTCGATGAACTTGAGGGAAACCTTCTCCAAAGCAGAGCGCTTGGTGTGGACGGTCAAGGACTTACGGAGGGTCAAGACTCTCTTCTTGGCACCAGCGCAGCAACCCTTGATCATGACGAAGTCCTCGTTGACAATACCGTAGTGAGGGAAGCCACCCATGGGAGTGATGGTCTTGTCGGTGATATCGAACTCAGTGGCAGCAGACTTCTTGTCAGCACCATTAGCAATGCGGTAGATCTTCTTGTTGATCTCAGTACGGCGGTGATAACCACGCTGACCAGCGCGGGGAACCGAATACATGACACGGGAAGGATGCCAGGCACCAATACAAGCAACCTTGCGGAGACCACGGTGAGTCTTGCGAGGAAGCTTCTTGGTACCCCAACGGTGGGTAACACCTTCGAAACCGTGACCCTTGGTGGTACCGATAATGTCGATCATCTCATCCTGCTCGAAGATAGAGCCAACAGTGACTTCCTTCTCAAAGTGCTCACGGGCCCAGTCAACCTTTTGGGCAACAGATCCACCGTTTAACTGAACTTCCATGATGTGAGCCTTCTTCTGACCAAGCTTGGCCTTGCTGATCTGGGTGTGGGCAATGACACGGACGACAGAGCAGTACTTCTTGATACGTTCAAGCTCACGGTTGACATCCTTAGCACCTTCAGCGTACTTCTTAGCGTACTTGGTGAAGGCCTTCTTCTTGGAGCGGTACCAGTTCTTGTAGAATCTGCGCTTGGCCTCATCAGACAAGTGCTCGGCCCAGACAGTGGTCAAGGAACGAAGACCACGGGGAGTCTCGATGTAACCAACGACGCCAACGACAACCATAGGAGGAGCTTCGATGACAGTGACAGCCTCGACGATCTCCTTCTTGTGCATCTCTGTTCAAACAAAAAATTCAAACAATGAGATGGATCCGTCCCAATTTTCAGTGCATTTCATGCTTATTTCTACTTACTGGAACCAGGACGCTCCAAGTCGCGAACAATGTGGGTCATACCGGCCTTGTAACCCATGAAGGCAGTCATGTGAACGGGCTTCTTGGGATCATCCTTAGGGAAAGCCTTAACTCTACCGCGGTGAGATCTGGTTCTCTTGCGAGGGGAGAAACCCAAGTGACCGTGACGGGGAGCTATTCAGATCGAAAAGGATCATGTAAGTTTCCATTTTCTCGTTTGCGCTGTGACTGATCGGTTCCAACATACCCTCGTATTTTCTGTGCGACTATTGATCCAAACGAACGGATGAAAACAAAAGAAAGGTCAGCAATCACTTCTACTCTATTGGATCACTTGATTTAATGCAAGGATGCATTTCCCTACCATGATTGCGCGAGGTAAGATTGAAGAGAAGGAAACAAGGCAGAGCAACAAGGACGAGAGGATATCCCTCTGTTCAAACCCAGCTACGTCCGGTAGCACCGGCCCGCATGCTTATGATTCGGCTCAGACAATAAAACAGCTAGTCCGACAGAGATCTTTTTTTTTGGTATTTTGGTTTGAAGCTCATTGATTTATATTCCTCTTTGCAGAATATCGTTAAAAACAAAAAAAAAAAAAAAAGGAAAACTTGATAAGGGGGAGAATAGTTGAAAGTAAGGGTCAGCGGAAACGGAGAGAAGCAAGAAAGAGGGGAAACTTAATGTTTAATGGATACTTTCATCTTCGTCTTCATATTCATATTCATATTCATATTCATCAATTTCGTCTTCATCCTCTTCCGCTAGGAATTCATCTGGCCCACGTACCAAGCTTACAACAATAGCTAAACCGAGAACACCGATAAACCGACACCATCGCCAGCCTGTGTAGAGAATGGTCCGCATATGACTTTCTAGGGTTTTGCCCAGCCAAGAACGCTTGTTTTTCATCCGGCGATGCTCGGACATCACCTCCTTAATTTCCGACAATGGCCGGCAGCATAAATCAGGTCGACCAAGTAGAAAGTACATGTCTTCACTGAAACCACCGTCGTCTTCGCCAGAACTTAGTCCGTCCAAAAAGCTTAGGGCGTCATCAAGAACATTACGTTCGGGTATATATACAGGGGGAGGAAGATTTTTATGCATTTGTAACCATGAATCAGTCTCGCTTGGAGGATATGTATAGTGTTGTTGATAAAAATCTTGGTCCGAAAACCAATCTACAGATGAATCTTCTTCTTGTTGTCGGTTATAGTCTCGTTTTTCGTCTTGATCTTCGTCATCTGAAAAACCAGATACACAGATCGCGCGCGAAAATGGCACACCTGTGTTTCCGAAAGCCACAGCCAGCGGTGAAAGCGGATGATATAGTTTTGATTGCTGATATGATGGATGTGAAATATCGGATGATGCAAACAGAGAGGAAAAGTCCATTCCTTGCGACTCAGTCGTGTGGTTTCGTTGTAAAGCCGCGCCTGAGAACAACGGTGAGTTTTTGTGTGCCTTTGTCTCGTTCGTGTTGTACAACGCCACATCATTATTGGCAGATTTTTCATGTGATCGAGGAAAAGACGTTGGCTGATGACGGCTGGCAGGTTGTGACCAACCATGGCGTGAGCTGACCAGGTCGTCGATTTCTCTTGTAGGTCTGTCTTTATATCGCTCGCGGTGAAGTTTGACCCTTCTTCGTCGCCGCTCTCTCAGTAACTGATCGTCTGCTTGTATGTTTTCAGGATCCGTGCTTGGATTGTTTGTGATACTTGTTGCCTCGCTGTGATTGTCAGCCGAGACAAGCCTAGGTTGTGGTTGGCTGAACAGAGATGCCAAGGTTCGCGAAGATGAGAAAGAAGAAGATGACGTTATTGCTGTAGTGCATGAGTCGGACACGGTCAAAGGGCCGTTGGCTATCGGTGCAACCTTGAGTTGAGCAAGTTCTGCTCGATGCTTTTCAAGACGTTGTTCTAACTCATCCAGAGAGTCGCACCGACTATTGTCTTCACCGATCTCTGTCACCTTATCAACAGTGTGAGCAGCTTCTATGCGTAACATCTCCAGTTGGGTTTGCAGGCGAGTAATTTCGCTCAACACATCTGCAGCACCTTCTTGAAGTAACCGCCGGCGAAGGCGGTTGGTTGCTTGCTGGATAAGCTGTTCTTTATGAGGGATATGTTCCTGATGATGACTGTACTGATGATGATCGAACATCCATTTCCATGAGTTCTCAGTTTCCATTGTATTCTTGACGGATCCGCATCCTGTCGGCGACATCAGTCTCTGTGGAGACATGAATCTGTCAGGTACCGTAGGCAACTGAAACAAGCTTTTTGCCATGGTGATATGTCAAGGCCAGTAAAGGAAAACAAAGGAAAAAGGAACAAGTGTAAAAGGAGGGGAAAATCGCGCGAGATGAAAACTCAAAAAGGGCCAATGCCCGTCATTCGGCAAAGACGAAACACAAACTAGAATGAAACGAAACAAAACAAAAAAAAAAGGACCAAAATATATCTTCCTTCTATGTCACAAGAACTCGCATGCGCACTTCATGATAAGCGATGCTTGTTTTTTGTTTGCCTTGTTTGGGACACAACTCAACTGTATGTGTATTTCTCTTTTTTTTTTTTTGGCTTTCTTACGTCTGTGTCGCCCACATGTTCATTGTCAATGCATCTTTTCCCTGGAGAGGAGAAATAGAATATTTTCCTTCTGCTTTTGCCTCCCCCGCCCTCTCTCTAATATACTCTAGCGCCAACGATTCATCGTTGTTTGAAAACGATAGATATCAACAGGGTAGTTAAAGTGACACCATCAACAAGGATTTTCATCACCACGTGCAGATGAATAATTGTCAGCTGTGCATTTTGGTTGAACATATGGGTCATTTTACAATTTTTTTTGCACACCCTCTGTTCATTAATCAGTCAGGTGTACCCCTTTTTAACTTTTAGCATAAGCCATGTACGTTCTGTGCGTGAGATTTTCCCTACCATCTTATGGTGCTGATTACATGTTGGCAGACGATCTCTTTAAAATATCTGAAATTGATGTCTAGCTTCTCCCTAAGATTGCTAAGTACATCCAATGACAAAACCAATAATTTGATGCATAGAATTGAGGTCATTTAGTCACAACAAAAAAAAACTTTAGTAGAATCTTCTTCGAAGAGAATAATTTGGCTGTGCAGTTCTCTTGTCAACGATCTTCTTTCGCGAACTAGCCATTGTTGCTGTTCTAGAAGAAGATTTAGACTTGGAAGTTGAAGCAAGTTTTGCAAGAAGTGGAATTCTAGCTGTGTCGAAGGTGTTGTCGTACATGGAATCATCCACTGTCCTGAAAGGGACTGTTTTACTGCTTGTGGTTTCGCTTGTTTTTTCGCTTGTTCCTTTGCTTGTTCTTTCGTTTGTGTCATCTGATGGCCTGTGGCCACCCGTTTTGCTGCTGCTGCTAGTGCGAGTAATAGAACTAGTTGTAGTGCCAGTTGTGGTGCCAGTAACGTTACTGGTGGGTGTGACCGAGGCTTGTATCACAAATACATGGCTCATTACTCTCTCACCATCTTCTTCCTTATCATTATCGTCGTCATCGTCTTCGTCTTCGTCTTCATCATCTTCCTCCTCTTCCTCCCCATCGTCATGATCCTTATCATCTTTACAATTCATATCATCCTTCTCGGTAGCTGTCTGATCGAGCTCAACAAAATAGCGGCCAGCGGTGAAGTTACCGGGAATCTGCCAGAAAAAGGAACAAGATTCCGGAATATCCTCGCTCTTCCATTCTCGGACGAGGCTCACGAATCTGAAAACAGTGTTAAGCCTAGTAAAATAAAATATCATAATCGAGCATGTATATTCACCTGCCCTTCTCAGTGTATAAATTAGCCCGAAGAACAGCATCGTCTTCATTAGGCATATCATCGATCTGGAACTCGATGGCCGAACCAGGGGAAAAGATCTGGTCAGCCTGAGGCTTGCTGAAATAGCTGAGATCAGCATACACAGTAGTAGTAAAAGCGATCACGCTAAGAATAGAGTGGAAAGTTATCTGCAGAATTTGAAGGCTTAATCATTAGACAGAAAAAGAGGTTCTAAGGCAAGATCGACAGTTTACCTTCATTCTTCTACGATCTTTTACAAAAGAAGAAGTAACAATTACCAGTACGCTTCTTTTATACCTTTGATTTTTATTTATTGCATTGGAAAAAACTTTATACTAACGATGATGGTATTAAAAACGCGAGGAGCAATATTCGAAATAAAAAATAAAACATAAGATCAGCATTAATCATACCCCGCTTTTACAAGATACTTATCGGTATTAGACTCCTACAGAAGAAAGAAAAATTGAGCTCCTCAAACCTAGGAGAAACATAAAGCGTGTTCAATTGCTTGAAAGTGATGTATTCTACTTTATCATTATATATCTTGCCTTTAGCCACTTGCAGCTGGTGTTGACAGCTTGCATTCCATCGCATTCTACAGGTATTCTGTTGTAGTTTTTTCATATGCTCCTACACGAGGATGCAGTTACTATGCATGCCATTTATATGACGGCAATAATATAAAATTACAAACTAACGATAAAAAGTCAATGTAACTCTTTTCCTTGACTGCTCCCTGAAAACAGGAAAATGTGAAGTGCGGTCGGATCACGTTTTCTTATTTTGATTATGTTTAGAGGGTGAAGGAGATCAGTTGATTTGGGACAAAAAGACAAACTTTTTCATATATTTTCAGGATATTACAAATATAGAACAAGCGTCAATACATTGCTATATTACAAGGTGCATTTAGTAACGGTAGTGGTCAGGCTTGTAGGGACCCTCAACAGGAATGGACAAGTAGTCGGACTGGACCTTGGTGAGCTGGGTAAGCTTGACGCCAAGCTTGCCCAAGTGAGCACGGGCGACTTCCTCATCCAACTGCTTAGGCAAGACATGGACACCGACGGACCATTGGTCAGGCTTGGTCCACAAGGCAATCTGAGCCAAGGTCTGGTTAGAGAAGGAGTTGGACATGACGAAGGAGGGATGGCCAGTAGCACAGCCAAGGTTGACAAGACGACCCTCAGCCAACAAGATGATATGGTTGCCATTCTTCATGGTGAAACGGTCAACCTGGGGCTTGATGTTAACAACCGAGACGGCGTTGGCCTTGAGCCAGGCGACATCAATTTCGATATCAAAATGACCGATGTTGCACACAATAGCATCATCCTTCATGGCCTCGAAGTGAGCACCGGTGATAATGTCACGGCAACCAGTGGTGGTAACAAAGATCTGACCTTCGTGGACAGCCTCTTCCATGGTGGTCACTTCGTAACCTTCCATAGCAGCCTGAAGGGCATTAATGGGGTCAACTTCAGTAACCAGGACACGGGAACCAAAGGCACGGAGAGCAGCACTAGCAAAAACACGCTCAATAATTTAGGATAACCCATGGTGATGAAAACCCGTCAAACATTCTACTTACGCGCAACCCTTGCCAACATCACCGTAACCAGCGACGACGGACACCTTACCGGCGATCATGACATCAGTAGCACGCTTGATACCGTCAACAAGGGATTCACGGCAACCGTACAAGTTGTCGAACTTGGACTTGGTAACGGAGTCGTTAACGTTGATGGCAGGCAACTTAAGAGTACCGTTCTTGACCATCTTGTACAAGTTGTGGACACCGGTGGTGGTCTCTTCAGAGAGACCCTTGATGCCAGGAAGCAAGTGGGGGTACTTCTCGTGGACAATGTTGGTCAAATCACCACCGTCATCCAAGATCATGTTCAAAGGCTGACCATCAGGGAAGAAGAGGGTCTGCTCGATACACCACACGAATTCCTCATCGGTCTCACCCTTCCAGGCATAGACGGGGACACCGGTAGCGGCAATAGCAGCTGCAGCATGGTCCTGAGTAGAGAAACTAATAGGATCGTCAATTCGCGTACTCTCTTGGAACCGTTTTACCAAGGCTTACATGTTGCAGGAAGACCAGGTCACCTCAGCACCCAAAGCGGTCAAGGTTTCAATAAGGACGGCGGTTTGCTAGTGAAAATCAAGTTAACTGGGATTAGTCCTGTCTCCTTACAAGCGTCATATTAACTTACGATGGTCATGTGCAAGCAACCAGCGATGCGGGCACCCTTCAAAGGCTGGGAAGGACCGTATTTCTCACGGATGGCCATGAGACCGGGCATTTCATTTTCAGCAAGCTCGATTTCCTTGCGACCGAAAGCAGCTACAAAACAGGGTCAACCAAAGGACGCGTCGTGATTACGTGCCGAATGCTTACCCAAAGAGATGTCAGCGACCTTGTAGTTAACCATGGTAAAGAGGGGAAGTGGTAAAGGAAAAAAGCCCAGTGAGAGGACCCCACAGCGTTAAATGGCCTGAGGAGATGATTTGATTGGATGAAAATTTTTTTTGGGCCTGTTTTTCAAGTTGGTGCATCTTTTTTTTGGATAGATAACATTACTGATCAGACTGCTTTTGACTCATTATAGCCATAGAATCTCATTAAATGACTTTTAAAACAATAAACCAGTCGAGAAAAGGACAGTGATATCTCGCCAAATGCATCTTTGTCCCGAGAAAAGACTGGAAATGAGAGTAAGATATGAAACAGTAAATTCAGGGACGCACCATCGAAATACTCCATTTTATGTTACTTTATCAATGTTCTATGTTTATCTGAAGGACTAGACAAAATTCTCGGAGGGAAAGAATAGTCAAATAGTCCGTATCTAATAAACCTGTCGAGATGTTAATGCATAATGGGAGGAAGGTTTCTTTCCCATTTTGTTCCTTCAGGGCCAAGAGGGACTACAAAAAACAAACGAGTCAGTTGTTCATTCTCGGTGAGTTTTATTGCATTACGTTTGTAGGGATCAGGATGAGCCCATTCCTGAAGTGTCTTTTCTGTTTGCTTCAAAAGGGCCTGAAGTTCTTTGGGATTCGTAACGTGCTTGTTCGCTTCGAATTGCGCACGAATATGCAAAGCCTTCTGACGCCACAAATCACGTTGGATATACCAGTCCAAAGACAGTTTTAAAGAACGCTTGTAGAGAGACTGGACGTGGAGTCGATGGGCATTCTTAAATGCAGTTGAAGTTGCAGCGGCGGTCGACATTGGTAAAGTGGTTCGCGTGCACGGCCAGGGCGATGATGACTGGGGATGTGAATGATTCGCACCCACTCAAAGTCACGTAATTTAACGAAAAACGATTGGATGGTCAACTTCTCCGTAACTGAACCTTTAGCCATTGTCAGATTAAACTTCACAAGTCAAGCGATAAATGAGAGGCAATCTTTTCTCACTTTCTATCTCAAAATATTCGATTTATGGGGAACATTATACGATGTATCTGGAAATACTAGTAAACAGACCATTAGCTATAGTTGAAGGCTGATACACGACAACACGACACAAGCCCAAAATCTTGATATACCCTACGACTAAAGGACACTTACTCGTGTGTTTGGACGCACTATCACACTGGGCTGAAAGAACGAGCAGCGAGTAAAGACATCCCCGTTCTCGTCAAATGAATAGAACATCATGAACGCGCAGCGAAACTTAACTTATACAGCCCATCCTTATTCCTTTTCTTGAATTGAATCTTATTATCTGGATAAATGTAGTTTCTGTGATCTCTCCTTACTTTTCTTTTGCTTTTAGGCATGCAATAACTGTCATAGAGTACATTGTCAATATTCATGTTTTTTAAACATTTCGCAGTGTGTTATGGAAAGGGTGATATTCTATATTTTGACAAGTGTAACCTATGACATGATGCGTATTTGGAATGTATCTATTAGCAACAAGTCTTGCATGATAAGGCTTTTCTGCATAAGATAAGAACAACAAGAACAGAATGGGTTGGTTTAGGTAAGGTAAACAACATGAAGCGTCTGGCTCTATGATAAACTCGGCGTCATTCCGAGAACTGCCTGTTGAAACAAGAAACTACGCTCCCCCCATGTAGGCGATTGGCTTGAAACAGAAGGTCCTTTTTTTGGTAGACGCAGTTGCGGACTTTTGGGTTCATGGAAACCGGCAGCAACAAGGCGAATTGACG
This sequence comes from Apophysomyces variabilis, assembly GCA_002749535.1. NCBI lineage: Eukaryota > Fungi > Mucoromycota > Mucoromycetes > Mucorales > Mucoraceae > Apophysomyces > Apophysomyces variabilis. Next base: position 1,764,281 of record MZZL01000409.1, on the reverse strand, counting down.
TGTGTGACTACATATTGCTCAGAGAAGTTTCTCCCAACCTCTGTTTCTCTGCTCCCTTTCTTTTTTCTTTCCTTTTGTTTGTGCTCTTTTCCTTTTATCTATTAATTATATAAACATATGCACAATGAGCTTACGAACGGCCTTAAAAACATTCTATGATCGATCATACGATAGACGGCCGTTTCTTACTCTTTGTGTTACAAACGGCATTCTCGGCATTGTGAGCGATGTTGTAGCTCAGAGTATCACCTATATAGACGACCGGAAATCATCGGTTGACGACAGCCATTCATTGCATCTTAAGGATAGGTTACCGGAGAGCCTACAAAAACATAAGGAGCTATGGGCTCCGCCATCACCCTCATGGGATGCCACACGAACCATGCGATTTGCACTGTACAACTTTTGCGTTGCCCCCATCGCTGGTAGATGGTATATGTTTCTGGACACGCTTTTTCCTATGCCACAAGGAAATAGTCTCCATGGCAAACGGAAAAGAGATATTGTGGCAATCAAGAGAATGGTAAATTTAGCATCATTTGACGTATACACATGGAAACATGCATGCATCCAATGCATGGTCTTGAAATTTTGGATTCGGATATCTTTTGTTTTTCTAACCATATACGTACAGATCACAGACCAGACAACATTTGCCCCTGCTGGTCTGACCTTGTTTTTTACCGTTATGGGGTATGCAGAAACGGGTAAATGGAGAGGGATCGAAGAGAAATTCCGCGACGCCTTTATTCCTGCCCTAACCGCGAATTACAAGATCTGGCCGTTGGTGCAACTCATCAACTTTAAATTCATGCCTGTACAATACCGTGTACCATTCGTCAGCAGTCTGGGTATTCTGTGGAATGTCTACCTTAGTTGGATCAACAACGCCTCAAAACAGAATGAATATGTATTAGAGCATATTGAAAAGCTATGAAAAAAAATTACACCGTACTTGTTTAATCTTTAATTGGAAATGAACATGAAAAAAAGTTATGGCAAAATGTACAAGGAAGGAAAGAAATTAATCATTCTATATCATAATTTTACTGTTGAGCAGTACTGCGCTTCAGAAGGGTCACAGCGACGTCTAATGTTGGCAAGGCTTTTGCGGCCGGTGGAGCCACAGAAGGTTGGGGAAGAAATCCGACCTTGATAAGATAAGCAAAATAAAGACCAAGAAGATCATCGCCCATCAGTGGGCACTGGATATTGTCTTTAGCCAAAAGGTGCTGCGTGTTCCGGTCATCCAGTTGCGCGCTTTTAGTAGAAGTTGGCAAATCATCGAGAACGAAGTGAAGCAAAGGGAATAGAGAATGGTTTTGAGACTGCAGTGTGTACTCCATTAGCTTATTACGCCAATCAATGTATTCGGTCTGCTGGCATAGGTAGCCGAAAGTTGATAATGTGCCAAACAGCTGATTGAAGGAGAAGTTGGCAGGATGTGTAACCTGGAAGACACCCACGTTGCAGGATTCCTTGTCATAGAGTGCTGCAGATGCCACCACTGAGGCAACATAGTCCACCGAGCAGAGATTGACGTTGTTCGATATTGACGGAATGTAACCAAGTTCGATACAGCCCTTGAGCAACCGCCAGATGAAATCGTCCGTGTTGGTCACGCCTGTCGTGGAATCTCCCAGAATATAACCTGGTCTTATGATCGTAGCAGGCAAGCCGCGCTTTCTGGCCTCCATGATCAAACGTTCGGCAACCCATTTACTTTGGCCATAGCCTGAATCCAGACCTGTACGTGATCCTTCCAGAGTGTCGCTCTCTAGGACGCTCTGACGTTCACCGAGCTCAACATAGTGCGGCGTATCCAGGACCGAGGTAGAAGAAACAAAGTGGAAAGACTTTTGCTTTGCCTCTGATGCCAATCGCATAGCCCAGAGAGTACCCAGTACATTCGGTGCCCGAAGTTTCTGATAAGGATAGACCCAATGAACAAGTGCGCCATTATGTATCACGCTATGGGACTCGCTGACCAAACGCTGCCAGTCGCTCGTGGATAGACCAAGTCGTTCGCTTCCCAGATCACCACAGACAGCTTCGACACGCTTGTCAGTTTCCCAGGCTTCCTGCCAGACCAACTGGCCAATGGCCGCTTGCTTCACTCGATCATAGGCTGCCTTGTTGTCCGTGGCTCGGACAATGCAAATGACTCTGGTCTGAGGACGTTCAAGAATCTTCTTAAGGATAAATGCGCCAAGGAAACCTGTAGCACCTGTAAGAACGAAAACACGCTCGCCTTCGCTTGGAACCAAAGGTTCGTAAGCGTTCTGAAGGAATTCCGCAGCCAATGGCTCCACATCGGCACTGTAATCGACTACTTGCTTTTGCTGTTCGGCCTTTTGTTCCTTGGTTTCCACTTGCTGCTCTGCCAATAGCAAATCACCCTCTTGAAGTTTGGATACTTCGCGTGCTAATCCACTAATGGTTGGCTCCGCAAAAACGAGACCTAGTGGTGCTTCCACTTGGAATGTCTGTCGTATCTCAAAAATGAGTCTGGTGGCAATCAAGGAATGACCACCTAGATCGAAGAAGTTCTCTTCTAGACCAATGACAGGCTCAGGGGATGGAAGGAGTTTTTGCCAGATATCATGTATCTTCTTTTCATTCGGAGTCATCTCAGGAAGCTTTGTCGATTGAGGGGTAGACTTGGCCTGGAATTGAGCGGTATCCGGGAAAGGCAATGCATTCTTATCGACTTTACCGTTGGGTGTGAGTGGCATGCGGACCAGAGGCACAAAGACAGCAGGAATTGCATATACAGGCAGCTTTTTCTTGAGATAATCGCGTATGTTTTTGATCAATTCGCGGTATCTACGACGAGATTTGACCTCTGAAGGGTTTTCATTCTCCTCATACTCTTCACTTGCGCTGACAAAGCCAGAATCAATGTCTTGAACAGGCACGAAGTAGGCTACCAAGGTTTGTTCTTCATATTTATCGCGACGCACCAGGGTCACATTTTCTCGGATCAAAGGATGTTGCGACAAGTGGGTGTCGATTTCGCCCAATTCGATACGGAATCCACGGATCTTGATCTGATCATCCGCCCGACCAGTACACTCAACGTTGCCATCTGGACGGTAACGGCCCAAATCGCCTGATCGGTACATACGGTCTCGCTTTCCCTTCCAAAACGCATGCCAGTCGTTGCCATTTACCACTGATTCAATCTCGCCGTCGTCGCTTGTAGGGTTTTGGACGAACCAATTGAGAATGAACTTCTCGTTTGTGGCATCTGGTAGTTCGAGATAACCTTCAGACAGACCAGGCGCACGAACATAGATTTCGCCGATTTCGCCCACGCCGCACATTTTGGTTCGGTCATGTCGATTGACAACGAGAAGCTGGACGTTCACCATTCCTTTTCCAGCCGGGATCACCTCCTTTTGAGAACTCAAGAAGGCAGGATGACTGGCGCGTGAAGGAACAACATAGTAGGATACGGATCGTTGGGTCTCGGTTGTACCATACATGTTGATAACCGCCACATTGGGTGCGAACTTCTGAATACGGGCAGCATCACGCTTGGTAAGGATGTCACCAACAAAAAAAGCATTACGAAGAGCAGAAATCTCGGTCTGTGCGTGGGAGGAAAGCAGTTGACCCATCGCTGGAGTAAGGTGAGTGATCGTGACCTGAGAACGTTCCATCCATTCAGCGAGCTTTCCTGGAATGCCAATGTCCTCAGCTGTAGGCACATGCAATTGTGCACCGAAAAAGAGTGGAGTGAAGATATCACGCTGGATGGGATCGTGCGCAATACCGGATAACATGGTGAATCTATCTTCACTAGAAATGCCAAAAGTCTCTGCCATCCAAGGATAGAAGTGCGTCAATGAAAAGTGGCGTCCTCTTACACCTGAAAGAAGAAAAAGGATTGTCAGATTCAATACTTGGTTACTCAATCCATGTAGAAAATACTTACCCTTGGGGATACCCGTGCTACCACTGGTGAAGCTCAGTGTACCGATGCTGTCAGGTCCAATAACAATACCCGTATCTTCTCCAGCGAGGTGTGCCAATGAGTCCAACACATCCGTGGAAGAACCTGGTAATTGTCCACCACTAACTCCACCTTCTCTATTCATCTGTAGACCTGGGATTTCGCAGACAACATTCTGCTCAGACTTAATGTATTCTCGTACAGATTCTGCAATATGTCCAGCCCGGCTGATAACAATAAGACCACGCGGCTTAGCAACAGACAGATAGATTTCTTGTCTCGCGGGGGGATAAGCGGGGTCTTGAAGAAAGGCAAAAGGATTTTAGTTTCTCTCTGTTTTAGGGAAATGGACTTTGAATGAACTCACCAATGACACTGAATGTTGCTCCAGCCTTCAATACACCCATGATCGCCACCACTAGATCAACGCCACGGTACGCATAAATAATCACAACATCCTCTCGCTGCACTCCATTGCCAAGGAGATAATGTGCTACCAGGTTAGATGCTTGGTGGATATGCCGGTAGTTGTAAGTGACGGTGGACCCATCATCTAATGATTCTACAACGCAAGGTCGCTCTGGATGCTTCTTGGCGTTGGCTGCAAAAATATCGCTGATCGCGCCTCGCCACAAAGACCAGTGGAGGTCAGTAGTGGGGTCTGGTAAAGGCGAGTTTGCAGAACCGACATCAGACAAGGGAATCTTTCCTACTGCCAGATCTTGAGACTTGGCTGCGGTCTCGAGAACCGTGGTTAATTGGTCAAGAATATATTGGATGCGCAGTGGAGAGAATAGAATTTGGTTGTACACCACGCGGATGGAAATAGGCCGCAGAACCGATGCTCGCAGGGATGTGGATTGTGTTGGAGAAGTAATGAAGATGGTCAAATCTGAGCTTGCGGATGTGTAGGATAACTGCGCCGGCGACGGTGTGTCTGTTTCGTTGTAAAAGCGTACACGGAAAAGCGGTCTACGAGATTCTGGATCCACTCCAGCATCCATGATCTCGACCAGTTGCTCAAACGGAACTTCCTGTGCCAAAGCATCCGCTTCCACCTAAACACACCAATTAACCTCCTATCACTGCCGGCATCATCATGCGCTCTTTCTTTTACCTGGTGAACCATCGACACAATCTCATTAAATGTGCTGTTAGGATTGACTTGCAGGCATAGAGGAAGAGGATTGCCAGATGAAGAAGAGGATCCTACCGCGAATTCCTCATCCCCTGTGTAGCGTTGAAGCAGTACTGCAAACGCAGCAAGCAGAACAGAAAATGCAGTAGGTCGAATATCGGATGAAGTCATTGTAAGTTGTAGAACGCTGAACAGCGTTTGTTCGGACAGCTCATAAGCTTCCACGTTCTCTACTGTCTTGGGAGGCAATGGTCGAGGATAATCTGTCGGCACAAGTAAGTCGGACAAATTATGCAGACGAGATTTCCATTGTTTCAAATGCTCGCTACGGTTAGCATTCGTTAAAGATGTGTTCACCATAATGAAATGAAGGGTGAAATAATATAAGAAAAGAAAAACAAGGGGATGAAAAGAGATTAGAAGCAGACGAAACCCTCTCAAACCTGTACATTCATATATGCTTTGATGAATGAACCAAAAATGGCAACTGCGATGAGATATTTCAAACAACGCTAAGCTTGATTGAGATGATCCAGATGTTCAAAGATAATCTTTGAAAGAGACGACCGACCACTTCTTGTCCTCGTTTTCTCCGCAAAAGCGTTGATCACTAGAACATGCCCTTATCGTATCGAAGTATAGCCATTCATCAACTTGGAACAGGACTCCTCTTGTCTAGCTTCCTCTGAGACAACAGTTTTTGGAACATCGTGTTCTTGTTATATGACAAAGTGAAACTAAATGATCGGAAAACAATCATACGTTGAGAATGAACACAAGTTTAAGGATTCCTCAGGTAGAATCTTCCTACATTCAAATTAGGCCACAAAAAGCTGGAAGCTCTCAAACGACAATCTTCACGCCGTGATCACTAGGAACAGTCACAGCGCATTTCACTTCCTGAAATACCGAGTGGGTATTCCCTCAGTCCTGAGACTCAAGCGGAGTGAGATCCAGAGGGAAATCATCTCTTCTGTCGAATTCTGATAGAATGGACAACAGTAGAGTGATAACCAGGCTAAAATATGGTTGATACTTTAGTACAATACTTGGTATATTCCATATCTGAATAGATATGATAAGAACTACGATCGTGAGATAATACAGCAGGGATGAATCAGACAAGTTCATGTGTTAATGATTTGGTAATTATATCTCAGACAGGCACCGGTACTCTAACTCAATGATCTGAATACAATGTCAGAGTCATGAAGGTTAATCATGGTCTTGAATACCATAACCTGATACTATTAGAAGAAAGTTCGTAGCTGGAGTCGACCAGAGATTAATTGTTGGTTCATTTGCAGCTGATCCTACGAATGATTATAACATTTTCTGCTGTCCTGTGCCTTGGCTTTTATGCATTTTCAGTTTCCTCCTCAAATGACTATACATAAAAGACCTGAAACTTCTTTGTTCAAATGTTTATCCAGTCAGAGTTGCTCATCTAAAAATAGACTAGTTACAAGATCATCATGCCGAACTGACTTCACCAATTGACAACTGAAATTGTTACACTGCTCTTTCTCTTATGATAACAATATTTTCGTTGTTTGAGGTGAATTCCCGTTGAATGAGATGTACATAAACTGAACTAACAAAACATGTTCCGTTTGTCAGCCATGCAAGTACCGCACCCGCAAATACGAGAAAACAAACGCAAAAGAAAGAGAGTAATTCAATCAAATATATCCTTGGACAAGGCGATTGAAGCCTTGCACGACGTGTTTCAGAACCAGTTAGTTACAATCATTTCAAAAGAACTTGAGGATAAACCAAGGAAAAACACGGCAAAGAAAGCGAGATTTCAGTCAGAAGTTGAAAAACAAGCAAAAACCAACAAAATCCTGCAAGAGCTACGAACGCGTTTAGAGAAAGCGGATCGTGTCCCAAGAACTTCACTCGAGCAAGCCGATGACTCAATAAATGTAACACGGGGAACGATTCGTAGAACCCTCTGTTTTCACTATCCTGAGCCAGCATCAATCGGCAAGCTTTGGAGAGATTACGCTGCAGCTCATTTCAATGACGCCGTGGCGGAAGCACGGGCGAGACTTGAGGAGCACGGAGAAGTAGAAGAAGCTGGTTCCAGCAAAGAAGTTACTGTGAATGACGACAGTAAAGAGGAAAAAGAAATAATACGAACATGTTCCGTTAGATTATCAAAAATCTTACGAGAAGACCTTGACAATCAAGTGAAGCAGACATTTCTTGAGACCATTGCTATCACATCCGAACAGGCCACCAACTACGCTTCTGAGCTGGGAACCGCAGTACATGCAACCATGCTCAAGTACGCATCCGGCTCGGTAGTCTTGGATGCAGAGTCAAAGCAAGCGCACTATCAACAAGATGGCAAGACATTTAATGTTTTGGATGTCATACATGAAGAGTGGATTCGACATCCAGAACTTTTGAACTCAGAATTGGCAATAGCTGTGGCCCCAATGCCTGATAACATCAAGAATTATGTAAAAGCTTTGCCGAAAAAACACAATGACGAATTCCTAAACCTCTTTACCGAAGCACATCTACAGTTCCTTCATTCAGACTATTTTGGAAGACAAAGCTACAAAGCTCAAGGAAAATCTTTCTGGTCTTCCTTACAGCACCAAGGCTTGAAGGACTTGCCAAAACCACCTGCAGGCTTAAGCACCGTCATGCACTTCCAGTTGAAGCAGTATGCCACAGACCTGCAGAACATGTGGGCAGGCGGATTATTCCACAAATCAATTAATCACTTGCTTCGTATCCTGCTCAGGATCAATCTTGCCTCTGAACGAGAAAAGAAGATTCAGGAAATTACCGAGAAAAAACTACAAGAAAAGGAAAAGCAGCGGGAAGAGAGCTCCAGAACGATGCGGAGAAAAAAAGAATGGCGCAGACGCAAGATAAAAGGTAGACTAAAACAAGAACGCAAAAGTTTGCGACGGCTGGAGAAGCGCTTGGGAATAGAAATGGATGGGAATCAAAGAGCCAATCTTTTGCAGCGGAAGAAGTCATGCGTCGAAGCAATCAGACGACTGGAGAAACAGGCAAAGGAAAAGTACAGGCCTAAAAAGGCTGATAACCAGCCACATCAAAAAGATGAAGAGGTGAGAATTACTTGTCATAACGTTGATATATGAGCTGAACAAACGTCAATTAGGCAAGAGGCGATATGGACAAGTTAGCTATTTCAGCCGATATCAGTGTCATGGATGATGAAGAAATCGAAGAGACGATAGAAACAGCGATCGAAGAGGCACAGGACGAGTTGGAAGAAGTTGAGATAAAGACACTGAAGAAAGAACCCAGCAGAAGAAGGTTGATAAGAATCCAAGCTATCACCAAGAAACTACTGCTGTCAACAGACATCGACGGGAACGTACAAGCTAGTGATGTGTCGGATATATGGAACGACAACGATGAGCTCCAGAAGGTCGAGATAGATATCGTCGTGAAACTTGCAAACGCACTTAGACCATACGTGCCGAAAGGTCGATTAAGCAGCGCAATATCTCTTCGTTTGCGATTTGTTTTGTTATCAAATGCGATTCTTCATGCGACAGGATATTCCAAGTTCACTGCAAATATCTGCCCAACTATCAGCCCTGCCTCAATCCATGCTCTACCTCTCGATGCGGCGTCCATGTATGAGATGTTTGGTTCCAATTCTGCAAAGTTCAATCTATACAAAGAAGATGGAAGCACAATCGACAATATCAGAGAAGCTCGTACGAACAAATCTGCTGTGATTGGTTCCTTCTTTGATCAAGAAAAAGTTAAGCATATTTGCAATACTCGAGGTTTGGAACCGCGGTGGCGAATCACCATTACACCTCATCAAATGGCCGTGATTGACGGTGATGTAAAAAAAGGGAGGGTTATAGATACTTCTCACTACGAAGAAAGAAAGAAAAAGTCGAAAGGAAAGCGTGCAGATAGCGCAAGTAGTCAATTTGAAGATAAATCCGGCTTAGACATCGCCAATATTACATGCTCATTAGAAGATGCAAAACAGAGGGTGAAAGCTCTGGAGTCGGCTGAAAAGCAGATAAAAAACGCGTTGCGGCAGAGGGAGGAAGTCGTCGAAAGCCGAATGGAGAGTTATCGGAGAAGCAAGGACGTAGCTCGAAGAAAAGTCCGCGATAAGCGTAAGAGTGAGAAATTCGATATCTATGATTCCAGAGCGAAACAGAAACAGACCGACATATATAAAGATTTAAAGGCGGCTAAACTCGAGCGCGCAAAGAGCCAATCTGAACTAAGCAAGATAAGGTCACAGCTCGCGGATCAACGAAGACTGCGATACATATATCAGAAGGTAAGTGAAGAATATCATATGCATTAGCTAAACAAGAAAATAAACGAAACTATAGCAGCTGGATATTCTGAAGAAGCAACAAACGAACAAAGAGACGAAACCAAAAGATGATGAACAAGAACAGGAGACTAAGCTATGTAAAGTTGCGAGTTGGAATCGCCCAGGTTGCGAAGCCAATACAGAGTTTCTGGACATCTCAGAGCTGCATCAAGAAGTCAAGCAGGATCCCAAGAAGACTATTACTTTTGGCGGAACGGACTATGGCTTGAGGACTTTGGCGACAACGGTGCCGGTCACTATGGAACGCGCTCGTCTACATTTCGACCTGTATAATCGCCAATTTGGTGACGGGCAGACGCCTGTGTCTATTCCTAAAGAAATGTCTACGCTTCCTAAGCCGATGAGAATCACAGCTGGTTATCTGGAGGAGAAAACCTTATGTAGGAGTTTTCGCAAAAAAAGAGAGAGGAGGAAAAAGGTATGATAAAGATAGCCGCTAAGTTTTAGGTTGACTCACTTTGTCTTTAGAATAACCCTGCGGTTATCAGTGCAGAGAAGACGCTATCGAAAAGATCATCCGCCTCAGCAACCACGGTGGAGCAAGTTTTAGAGTCGCAAGCGGTATTATCCTTCGGCTTCCTTCTGCCTCTAACTCATAATAACATACATGTAGGTAAAGAGGAACTGCCGAAGAGAATTGCGAGCTTTCTATCATTCGAATCGGGCAGAGCATGAAAAGCGCACACAAAAACTGTATACGGATCGCATCTATGATCAAGTGGCCGCCCAAGAGCGCAAGTTTATTAAGGCTGCAGCGACGACACAGACCGATGGGCGCCAAAAGGCTTTACCGATTATGGCCATCGGCACTCAAGGAACTGGAGTCGGTCTACGTCTGAAAGGACATTTAAAACGAGGGGGAAAATGGCTCCGTAAACGTCATCGCCGATATGTGCCTGTATCCATGACCAATGAACACAGAAGTTCCCAGTTATGCGTCTACTGTTTTGAACGAGTTGAACGAGCTAAAGCACGGCGAAGAAAGAGCAGACAGTGGAAGACTGTGAGAGTAAACGGTGCCTCACAATGCGTAAACCCCTGCTGTCCGGCGTACCAGTCCGGCCATGCCACGCAAAACAGAGATGTTCAAGCGGCTGTAGCAATAGGTCTGGCATCTGCCAGTAACATCCTATCAGCAAACAGAAGCACGTTGACCCCATTTGACCCCAGCATATTCTCGGCTGGAAAACCGTTTGTTCCCGGCGCCACCAATTTTTGGTAAGTCGGCTTCTATCAAATAATTATTGCGTATTCATCATGTGTCCTGACGTTAAAGGTGCGTGAATTCTTCTCGGAAGCTCTGTGAAGAGTAAGTAGTAGTTCTGCCCTTGCGATAATAGTTCTTATGACAATGAAGGTTGAGAGAACCGGGACCTGTCGCTATGACAGGAGTTATCAGGACCTATGCCTCAGGTAAGAGAAACAGGTACTCTGAGACTGAGAAACAATTTTAACGCTTTATTTGAGTCACAGAGGAGTTTTAGAGTTCAGATACCGACAAAGAATCTGTTAAGGTAACAGAGGCCAGTCAACAGCAATAAAATAAGAAGGGATTAGTCCCGGGCAGTACAATTGTTATTGGAAGGAAGCAAATTTGAATTCCTCTCGCTGTAGCCTGTACGAAAGGTAGATGAAAGATATGCAGGAAGGGAAATATCATTGCTTGGATTGGCACTTGCACCGAATAGTTCATGCTCGACGTATCTCACCTTATGGTTGTCTTAAGTAGGCATGAGATGAAAGCATGATCTCGCTTACGGATAACCTCTCTAGTTATAAATCAGCTAAAAAAGAATCAAGGAACTGCTAGAGGGCAGAGATTATAAAGTTTGTATCATTTCTCATCATTTCTCATATTCTCCATTTCTCAATCCACTTGAAGAGTTCTGGGCCTAAAAGTAAAGGCCGGCGTAGAAAAACATCGACTAAAACCTGACAATAACCTTCAGGACCGCATAGCCCAATTACCAAAGAAGGTAAGGCGCTGTGATTGTCAAGGATGAATTAGACACTCTGAGACTTTCCTCCTCAACGCTAAAATAGAGAACTGTTTCTCTGAATGCATACATTATCATCGTAATGATGGATTATGTTTCCAGTTATTTAAACCGGAAATTATAATAGTCCGGTTTGAAGTGCTGTGCGGTTGCCTATGGAGACTATGGAGGGTGTTGCCATGGAAGGTAATAGCAAATATGTAAGTGTGGATTTTGAAGGATAGACTCCAGATTATAGATGAACCATAGGCATGCTTTTCTATGAGATAAGTAGAAAATTAATAAGTAATATTTTGATTTTCCTGGTTTGTTGATGGTTAGGATATCATTTGCAAGGCAAGCGTATCTAGATTTGCAGTAATTGTTTTCATTTCGTGTCTCCAAACAACGACTCATTACGACACATCATGGATCATATTCATTGGCCGCTCATTTTGGAATTCCGCGTGCAAATAATTTCAGCGCGCGCACGACTGGAACCCTTTGCTTTTTCCCTTTTCCTTCAAATTTTTTTTATCGCTAAAATGGACTACGTGAAAGATCTCGACAATCGTCTGCTATTTGCCGTGCCTAAAAAGGGTAGACTTTACGAACAATGTTTGCAGTTATTAGCTGGATCAGACATTCACTTCAATCGCAAGACGCGTCAGGACATCGCGCTTTGTACCAACTTGCCGATCGCTCTTATTTTCTTACCAGCTGCTGATATCCCCAAATACGTCGCTGAAGGCAATGTCGACCTTGGTATCACTGGACAGGACATGGTCATGGAAAATGAAGTCGTTGATAAAGTCAACGAAATTATACCGCTTGGTTTCGGCAAATGTCGTCTCTGTGTCCAAGTACCTGTCAATGGCGAATTCCAAACATTAGAATCGCTTGTTGGCAAGCGTATTGTGACAAGCTTCGATGGTTTTGCTCGTACCGTTTTTGATAAGTTGGATCAAGACAGTGGAAAGAAGACAACAATCAACTACGTCTCTGGATCAGTTGAAGCTGCATGCGCTTTAGGACTAGCGGATGGCATCAGTTACGTCTCTTTGTGTCTCCATCATCGTCGAGCCGATTTTTCGCTAACATAACCTTATTTCTTTTTTTTTTTCTCAACCTCTGTTATCTAGTTGATCTTGTCGGTAAGTCATCGTCCATGTGCACAATTACCAACCTGTTAGTGGTCCGTGACGGGATTTTAAAGTCTCTTTTTTTCCTTCCTCATAGAGTCGGGCGAAACCATGCGTGCAGCCGGTCTTCACGATATCCACACCTTGATGACCACTGAATCGGTCTTGATTGCCAACAAAAACACAAAGCATGCTGAGTTAGTGAACAAGATCACCTCTCGAATTCGTGGTGTCATTGCTGCTAGCAAATTCGTCCTTTGTACCTATAATGTGGAACGCAAGAACCTTAGCAAGGCTGTCCAGATCACTCCTGGTCGCCAGGGTGCTACTGTATCTGCCTTGGATTCGCACGAAGGATGGGTAGCTGTATCAGCCATGATCGAAAAGAAAGAGAAGGGCGAAATTATGGACCGACTGACGGAAGTTGGCGCCACCGATATTCTGGTCATGGCATTTACCAACTGCAGAGTATAGATTATCGCATCCTCTTATTGTTCTTTTTCCCATCCTTTTACTTTCTTTCCATTCCTTTGTAAGAACACACATAAACAATTTTCTGTGCTATAGAACAGCAATATACAGGCACACACACGAACACAAAAAACGAATTGGACATTAAACTAATCTAAATTTTCCTCATCTGAAGGTGGACAAAATGAAGAGGATACGCTCCTTCTTTTATTTTGGAAAAGGGACAAAGAAAATGGCAAACTCTACCCAGAGACGATATGGCTAAAAAATTTAGAGGTTGTGGGTCACTTGCCAGACACGGATGTGGTTATCAGTGTAGCCAGAGAACAAAGTGTGGCCATCGGCAGACCAGGCGACGGACAAACATTCGGGGTCGCGGGCCTTTCTCTTGCCAACTTGGCTGAACTCGGGGCGGAGCTCATCGACAATGGACTTGGATTCGAGATCCCAGACCTTGATAGACGAGGCAGTGGCAGCGCAGAGCCAGTAGCGGTTGGGGGAGAAGGTCAAGGCATTGACGACATCACCAGCCTCAAGAGAGTACAAGTGCTTGGACTCGTTCAAATCCCAAAGCATGACAACACCGTCCTTACCAGCGGAGGCACAGAGAGAGCCATCGGGGGAGATAGTGACAGTGCTGACATAGCCATTGTGACCAATGAAGTTGGTGCGAAGCTTGAACTTGGTAAGATCCCAGACCTTGACGATCTTGTCCCAGCCACCAGAGACGATGACAGGGTTGGCAGGGTTAGGCGAGAAACGAACGCAGGAAACCCATTCGGAGTGACCATCCTCGGTGATGTTGTACTTGCACTCACCAAGGGTGTTCCACAACTTGATGCTCTTGTCACGGGAACCAGAGACGATCTGACGGTTGTCGGCAGAGAAAGAGACGGACAAGACATCCTTTTCGTGACCGACGAAACGGCGAGTGGTGGTGCCAGTGTTCAAATCCCAAAGACGGAGAGTCTTATCCCACGAGGCCGAAAGAGCAAACTGACCATCGGAAGAAATGGCAATGTCCTCAACGAAGTGGTTGTGACCCAACAGAGACTTGCGGGGAACACCGTATTCCATCTCTTCTCTAAATATGGGTTTGCAAATATCGAGTCAATTGGGCTGTTCTTTTCTTTTTCTTCTACACGTCTAATTCCCCGGTTGTGTTCGAGCGTTCCATGTCTTATGTCCCTCTTTGCTTCCACTATCTCCTCTTTCCTTTATTATTTCTTACCTGGTAAGGTGCCAGACGATGATAGACTTGTCTATAGAATATCAAAATCTCTGATTGAGTTTTTTTTTCCATTTTTCTTCCAATTTCAACTTACCGCGGGAGGCGGACAAGACCATATCGGGAGCCTCAGAAGTGGTGGCGATGGCAGTAACTAGGATAGGAATGGAATCGCTTTGAGCATGTGTTGCGTTCATTCATTCAAACAGGTTACGATTCGCGCTACGCGTTTCGCCATGGAAAGAAGGGAGGAGAAAAAAAAAGGTTGCTTACCCCAGTTGCCGTGACCTAATCAACCATTGATGTTAGTTTTATGTTCCTGATTCATCCATCCAATCCATCCAGTTTTTAACTCTCTCTTTCTTACCTTTAAGAGTACCGCGCAAGGTAAGAGCGTCCATTGGTGAGGATAAAAAAGAGGCTGGACAAGAGCACCACTTGGTCAAGAATCTTAAGGTCAAAACTGGCCCACCGCACCAAGGCGGGCATCCAAAAGCCTGGATCATTCCGAGCCGGAACTTGCTTCTACATGCCGGAACCCCGTCTGACAACTCCTTACTGCTTTTTTTTGCTCCGTCAATCACTCTCTCCTCTAGTTTATTAATGGGTGGAAGCCGAGAAGCAGAGTTTGCTACTGCTTGTAATCTTTTTTCTTTTTACAAAGGCCAGTACAGTGTTCGATATTCTGCTTACGGTGAGAAGTAGCTCAAAAATGTCGGGCAATGAATCTCATGTGACTGGAGAGGGGAAAATTTTTTTGACGAATGGCAGTTATAAAGGGAGAGGGAATTTTTTTTTCTACGCGTTTTGCTTAGTTTCTTTCACTTGAACGTCGTTGTCTTTTTTTTGTAAAGGGTACGTATTAATCTCACTTCCATTATATGATTGTAAAGAGAAGAGAAACAAGGGAGAGGGAGGTTCGAAATGATGATCCTCAAAAGACATTTGCACGTCAGTCAGAATACCAAACTGTAGACTAAAATCAGCTATACCCAAATTTCTGAGAACTATAATCCCTCAAAAGAATTGTCTTTGTACTTGTCTTCTCCTTTACTCAGAAACAAAGATGGACTCACGTGCTTTTCATATTTTATAGGTTAATTTTGCCCTGTTTGGATTGTAGTATAGTAGATGCATTAGTAGTATTAGATCATGAATTACTTAATAAACATTTTCATATGCATCATGTAATATAATCAACAAGATGAGACAGTGTCTATTGACATGTCTATATAACTACTAAATTTTGGATGCCCATGGAATCCATAGCTCACAAAAAAGAGTTGAACCCCTTTTCCTTCCGATCCTCAAGCTAAGGGAAGTCTATTTCCCCCATTAATTTGTTTTACTCTCTCTTTCTCTCTCTTTGTATTATTTATCTGTAATTTACTTTTTTGTTTTAATCTGTGTAATCTTTTGCTCTTCGCATGGGATTGTTTCGTACCAAGTCGGCCAAGTTTGCCAAAATAAATAATGAAGAGGGATCTATAGCTGACGACGCTAACGCCATTGAGATGTCCATGGCTGAAGACATGGAGAACGAGAAAACGTCATCCAACGATCGTCAGCCAGCCTCTCCATCCGCGACCATGGCGGCTCCTTCAGCAAGACAACATCTTGGGCAACGAGCCGATGGCTGGATATCCCTTTCAGCGCTGGTGAACAATGGTCAACGCCAAACACCATTAGACAATGACCCTCCGGAACATGACGAACATCATCATCATTCACCCGAAGACGCCACCGCCCTGGATATTACCAATGACCTCAAAAGACAGCTTTATCTTTTGCTCGAAGAGCCTTCCAGTAGTAATGCCGCGTTTTGGATCAACGTCATTGTGTCCGTTTTGATTGTCCTGAGTGCTGTCATGACCACCATAGAAACAATCCCTGCATTTCGTTCCAAGGAAAGCAACCGCGTTTGGTAAGGGAATGTTGACACGATGATGGATTGACGGTGTTTTATTGACTTGATACTTTTCTCCCTGTATAGGTTCAACTTGGAATCGACCATGGTTGCACTTTTCACATTTGAATATCTTTTACGGGTATTTGCCCATTCGGATTCCCTTCGAATGTTACGACGATTTATTTTATGTAAGAGAAGAGTAGGAAAGTATGAAAATACTGAAATGGTTCGACATCGGGATTATCATGATCGTCATAGCCCCTCTTTCTATAATAGATTTCATTTCCATTGTGCCGTTTTATATTGAATTATTGGCCAAACGTGATACGGTAAGATGAGAGGAAAGGACAGAGAAGGAAAGGACATAGGAGGCGAGCAATGGAAAAGGGTGAGGGGTGCCAACCATGTGAGAGATCCTATTGTGACCTTTTCGATCCGTATAAACAATGTATACGTAAAAGACCTACGAGTTCCGGTTCACGATCCTGCGCTTGTTTCGCCTATTACGTCTATTCAAAACATACAAGTATTCCAATGCGATTATTATGACAATCGAAGTGATGGTGGTGGCCCTACGTCGATCCAGTGACGCCCTGTCGGCTCTATTTTTCTTCCTGGTGACTTGCGTTGTTTTGTTCTCCACGCTGCTGTATTTCGCTGAACGCGGAGTATGGGATGAAAAACTGGAGACGTTTGTGAATCCAGATGGAAATCCGAGGTAAACGGAGCTGGACGCGCATTCATGACATGATACGATGACGCGATTGTCTCTTTTGGTCTAGTTCGTTCGACAGTATTCCAGCTGCGTTTTGGTTTGTACTAGTAACCATCACAACCACAGGCTATGGTAAGCGCTTTGACTCGGCGAATTAAATGGGTAACTGGGGGAACCTGACGGGTAAAATTTTCAGGCGACATGGTGCCTTCTACGTTTATCGGAAAACTTGTGACATTTCCCGCTATGATGTTTGGTGTCCTGGTAAGGAAAAACAAACAAAATAAGTTTTCCTGGGTTCCGAAGCTGACTCCTAAACTAAAAAAAAATAACACAATGATAGTTGATTGCACTGCCATCCATCATTGTGGGGCGAAACTTTACCGTTGTATGGGAATCCATGCGACGGCGTCAGTATTATAATACTTATGTACTAGCTAATCGTACAACAGACGAAGATGAAGAGGCATGGGATCGAATGGGTAAAAGCAAAGCGAACGATGACGAGTATTCCTTCTCTAAAGCGTTCTTTTCTTTCTTTTTCTTATTTTTTTTTTCGGGCAGACCCGCCGCAAGCACCACCGCCACCAGCGACAGCATTTGTAGCTAATCTAGATACTAACGAAGAGATTCTAAAACAACTTCAAGCCTTGACAACATTGGCGCAACAGAATCAGGAGGCAATACAATATATTATGAATATTCTTGCTGAGCAGACCAAGTCCGTGAAACCCAGCAAGGGGAAACAAGCGGTGGTCGGAACAAGAACGACACAGACACGCGACTCCATAGACTTGTGAACCAAAGAAAAAAAAAAGAAAAAAAGAAAAGAAGCAATTCTGTGTGTAAATATGAAAAAAAAGTCATACCTTATTATGTTGCATCTGTACTGTTTTCTTGCTAGCACGGCAACGCTGTTTATTTCATCCGAAAGTAGAAAACAGAACCCACGATGGATAATATGTTCTGACCATGTGCGTGTGAGAAAACCAACCCTAAAGGATCGACCAAACAATCGGGCAAAAAGGAAAAGCACTTAGCCTTTTTAAGGATGTCTATACTTGAAGAGATCTTTTTTAATGATTAAGGTATATAGCAAAAGAAAAACGGAAGGAGAAAATGAAGGAAGAAAGAATAGAAAAAGAAAGGCTATAGTACAAGAAATAAAAGTGGATTCTTTTGGTGTGTATGTGATTCGTCTTGTTTAAGGGACAGTATGCAAGGAAAAACGGGAAATAAGAGACTAGTGTAAATTTCTACTTGGAACAGATAGGAACGCGATGGGAATGTCGCCAGCCGTTAGACAAGACACCGTCTGTACAGGTCTCAACTCCTGAGAGCCATTCGGAAGCCAATGCTTGATCTACAGTCCAACGAGTCTTTGGATCAGGATCCAGCATGCCGGCCAAACAGTCCCGCATATGTTCCGGTAAGTCTTTGAAAAGTTCACATTGAGATGCGCCGAGTTTACGTCGTTCTTCGTGATAGCGTCCATATAGAGGACATCCACCATTGAGTTCCTTACTGGCAATGACGGCAGGCGACGAGGGATCCGCATGCTTGGGAGGTGGTTGTGGAATAGGGTTGTAATAAGCACAATCAAACGGCAAAAAGTTACGAAGACAGAAAAAGGTAATGGCAGCACTCCAGACATCCAGAGCACGGCCATCATAAACAGAATCTTTGGACTTGAGTGTCCACATCTCTGGGCTCCAAAAGGGTTCAGAGCCACACCATCGACGACATTCATCCGCAGGACTGCATGCTACACCAAAGTCGGCAATCTTGAGGGTTCCGCCTCCTTTGGTCAATACAAGATTTTCTGGTTTGATATCACGGTGGGCCACATTGTGATGATGAAGGTGCTGTAGACCAAGCAAAAGCTGTTTAAAAAGGCATTCTTGATCTTGGCAATCCATCGCTTCGCTTTGGCATAAGTTGAACAAATCGCCACCAGCACACTAAAGCCATACAGAGAATGTTTTAGAGATGTATTCAAAGTGAAAGATAAAGGAAAATAAAAAAATAAGCTTACATATTCCATGACGAGACAACAGCGACCACGTTCATTTTTGATGCGTTCAATGGTTTCGACAACATTGGGATGACCGGAAACGGACATACTGAGTGCACATTCATTCCGCACCCGGATTTCATATTCCTCTGCTGACTCGGATTTCCCTCGTTTCTTAAATTCCTTGACAGCCAAGATACGGCTTCCCTGCTGAACAAGACGAATGACGGCTGTGGCCCCTGTGGCGACCTTTTCTTTTTTCTTCAATGTCATTGTCTTGCGTTTCACATAGTCTCCGTATTTTTGCTGCAAACTCTCTTCTCCATCGAATCGTTTCCGTTGATTCTTTTTGAAGGAAGACGATAGAAGCTGGCTAAACGATCGGCTCAGCTTGCTGGAGAGAGAGGACGAGGTGCTGCGAATACTAGAGCTACTGCGAGAGGGACCTTGAAGTTCGGCATCGTGAATCACCACTTCGTCATCGTCATGGTAACAGCCATCGTCCATCCGCGTCATTCTGAGACCTGAGAATGCTTTATGGTGTGAAGACTTGATCGGTACGGGCATGGTCATGGAAGTGCTGCTGCTGATCGGAGAAGGGGTATCCACGGACGAGCAGTCGCTATGGTCACTGCCGACGGCTTGGTAGGAGCTCCTCGTTGACATGAACGACGAGAGGCCGGGGTCGACTTCGGGTGAATCCGTGCGGGGTACGAGGTCGTCTATTGTCCAAGAGCCACCGATTTTAGCTTCTATTGTCGATACCATCTGTGTAAATAAAAAAAAATTCAAACCAAATTATAGTATAACAATAAAATGACCGAGAGAAAAACAGAAAAAAAGGGGGAAATGAGAGAAAGAAAGGGTATCCGATGAAAGGAACTCAAAAAGAGAAGATAGAAGGTAAGAAGGAAATAAAGAGAATAAGAAGAGTGAAGAAGAAAAAGGGAAATCCCAAATAAAAAAGGGTCCTTATTCTAAAAATTTTACGGTTCTTCTTTATTGGTTGATTAGCGGGATATGGATCTGGTGAACCAATGTACTCGCACGTTTTATCCGTTTGACTGTGGATCATAGTTTTCCCTTTCAGAGTTACTGTTTATAAACAAATTTTTTTACACCACTCTTAAATAAACTTTGCGTCCATGAAAGAGATCAAGTTGAGGCTAAAAGATGACACAGATAAGTGGTATTAAAGTATCTTAGCCATGGAATAGGATGCAATTTACTCAATAATAACCTTCTCGCTCCCATAAATACAAGAATCGGTTCAATGACATACTCTTTGGCTTGAATTCCGAGAGGAAACTTGTACAGGCATATACGCTCGTGCCAATTATAGATTTGACACGAGCGATTTGGAAGAAGGGAAACAGAAAGAAAGGAAAAAGTTACGAAAGCAAGCCTTTGTCATTAAGGAGGCCCATCTGCGGCCGTACACTGCAAAAACGCCTGAACGTTTAGGAATCGTAGTCCATTCGATGCTTTAAAGTCCTACGGCCTTGCTTTACTTCCGCTTGCGCCCAAAAGCACTTAGCTGGATTGCTTTCGAATATATGTAAACATACGTTTTTCGCTCTCACTCATTTACTCCAGTTGCTTATACATGTAGGCGACATGAGTGTGGTGTGTCTGTACGACGAGAGATGCACAGAATATGATGGCTGAATATCTGTCTGGTCCCGTGGTTACGTACGTTGACAACGATGGCGACATCAAGCCGTATCCTATTTTTTGCTCTACCTAATGGATACTTCGAATGGAAGATACAATACCTTGTAAGTTATCGCATAGGCCAAATTGATCGATTGTTACACGCATAAACTACAGAAGCATGATGATCTGAAGCCTGATCCTTTAGGATGGGTTGGGAGGGTAGGACTATGTCACTGCCCGATCCCTGAAGTTGACCCATTCTCACATTCGACAGTAAAAATCCTTTAGTAATATATCGACCCATCACTGACTTCACTTAGCCCATCAACGGAAAAGCACAGGGAAACTATTTTGAAATATCTGCATACGTACGACATAGAACGCTGCAGGGCATCTATTGCAGAATATCATTAGTAGATTGGCTTGGACCTTGCGATCGGGGTTGGCGTAAGCATAAGACATCCAGTCATGCTGAGCACGTTATAACTATAGTGCATACCCGTTGCCACTTATCCTCGAAAGGCATTTCCTATCGTGAGACAGGGGGCGAATAATCCCCGCACTTGCAATAGATAGAATTGCAATCGCAGCGGCCAATGTCCTAGAGTAACAAACGCATCGATAAAAAGGATTTGCAAACTATGTGAGATTTGGAGAGGTACTTGATGTGGAATTGGCCAATGTTGTGTATAATGTTATATCTCTTACGCATATACCTGAGAATTACTTCTACAACAGAAAAAAGGGTTCAGGGTAAGGGGCGGGGCTAGAAGTCGGAAGGATAGACAGAATATATAAAACAGTTTAATTGTGCCTTTCCCCCCCCCCCCTCATTAGATCAAAATATGCCAGCTTTTACATTGTATCTATCCTGACAATGATAGATAGGAGAATCAAGTGTACTTATTATCAGCTGTTGGATTCATTCAAGTGTGTTAAGAGAGAAGTTGCTCCTTCAACGTCAATGGGATCAATCATTCAGTCGATGTGAAGCTGACTTTTTTGGTCAAACGAATCCATTGCACATGACACAACGATCGGATATATTAACGACGCTTTAAGTTGTGCGAATAGGGTCTTTTGACATTGGAAATCGATGTCCCTGAGCCAATCAACCATTTTCCGTCCCAGCAAATCGGTTAAAAAGTCCTTCCATTACATCACCGATTCCCTTATTTCTATTTATAAATTACTTTAATTGGTGTAATGGGTTAAGTAAGGCGTGCTTGGCTAAACTCTCTCTGTGTCCTTCGGCATATCGTTTCTATTATAGAAAAAATAGGTAACCGTTAGCCGATGCAGCTACGCCCATAATGCATAGCATCCGGACATACATGCTTTCTTACTGTCCATGCCGAAGAAAAAGCCTTGTGCTCTCTTCATAATACAATAATGGATACATTCAGTTCTTTTTAGTCAGCTTTACCCTTCATGGGAATAAGTGAATAAATAACAAACAAAAAAATTCATTATTCTGTTCCACAGGTGCTATACACATAAGGGATTACGGCGGAGGAAACACTATCTCACATGACTCCCGCTATGAAACAAACAAGAGAAGAGCAATAACCTGCTGCTAATTGACCTTTTGTCTCGGTCCCTTTTCTGTTCTTTTACAATGGTGGCTGTTACAAAAATGGTCTCCTTTCAGATACATGCTATAGTTCTACCCTATATTATCTACATGATATGACATCGATCATCGCTGTTATCCATAGAACTAGCCGCCGCTCGGATCTTGATTGTTATCCTATCCGTAGTGCCCCGCGAATATCGATGGTACACTGTGTGTTTGTCTGTGACATAGTCCCATCCACCATGGCTAACTTGAACATCTAGTTGGGCATCTCCGAAATGATAATGGGGTATAAATATTTCCGTCTGCAACGCATGCTCGGCGTTTGTTTCATAGCCCTCCTGAACCAATTGCTTAATTTCAGATTCACTAAATGGAGTAAACACCAGAGTGTATTCCAACATATCCATATTAAATTCAGACGACTCTGGCGTACCAGCTATCTTGGACGCATACGGACGCTAAGACAAAATTTCAAAGTGTGAATCAGTACATCCTCGTCAACAGACCTAAATGCTCACCAAAGCAGCGTCAAGGACTCTACCTCCATCGTGCAGACGTGCAGGATGTAAGCCCATGGAGGTATCGGATCCATCGGAAGAGGTATATTCTACACTGCTGTCATCCGTTGTCAACCGCAACGTTCCTGGAGAAAAGATGGAAAAGTTTTCTCCGTTCCAATGATCTCCGTACTCGTTGTCGTTACAGACATCGTAATTCCACAATCTAACAACTGTTGAGTCCCTTCTTTTCGCGGTTATGTTTAAGACTTACGCAAAGCTAACGAGATTCGTCTCAAGAGCATGAATAACTGCATCCATAAAATGGATATGTTTCTTATAATCACCCGTTTGGAATGCAATACGTTCATTGAGATCCATGGGTATGCCAACCTCACCCAGAATACATGGCTTTTCACCCATGTTCTGCAATCCACTCGCTTTAATATTTCTGATTTGACCCCGATAATTTTTCTTCGCACCATTGCGGCCAAAGTAAGTCGCGCTGAGGACATTGCCACCCTATGTTTACTTTAAGATGAGATCTCGTGAAACATGGATTAAGCTGTGCAGCCTACATTTTGCAAACTTTGTACGTCATGTGTCATGCGTCCATCAAACTTCTTGTAAAAGACACAGTTTAGGTCATACCAATGGGGAGCATAAACCACATTGTGATGATGATCTTTTTCCGTGTACAGGGGTGCTCTCTAATGAAATCATCGTTTAAACCAGGCACTGTGTCGTAAAAGCAACTCACTTCATTTGCCAGTGGTTCTACAAAGCAAAACCAGTCATGTTTCACACTTTGAATAGCTTGAGCATATTGATTGACAAATGGCACGTAAAAGTCGCCGTAAAAGTCAACTTTTTTCCCTGTCACTGGGTGTTTGTAGAAATAGGCAGGATCCAATAATTCCGGCTTTCCTTCTTTATCTAAATCCCATACCCCGTGCTGACGCCAGATGCACGACTGGCCGTCTAGCCAAGCAGAAGTGCGACTAGCATTGATCACACGGTAATGAGAGCGCTTGGTAGGAAAAGGCCAGGATTTGATGTACACACCCACCGTCTGTGGGATACCGTCACCTAAGGCGAAGCTCTGAAGTGGCGTTGGCGCATCACCAAAAATTAAATTCACAATAGGATCGAATTCATGTAGATCCTTCATGCCGATATAGCCCGGGTGTGGCTCGTTCATCACTTCAAATCCCATCACGGCATCCAAATCCTTGATTCGTTCGGCAAGGTATCGAAAAGCGCCAATAAAGCAATCGTTAAGGAATCTTTGAATAGGTTTTCCTTTATGCATACACGAAGGTGCAAAAGTATCACCAGCAAAGAAAAGTGTAAACATGGTACAGGAAGCTAATTTGGTATAATTGGTAGGCCATACCTTGTTTGTGTCGTATTTTGTTGAGTTTTCAGGCAAAAAAATATGCATTGCTATCCTATGTTTCTTTCTTACCATAGGCAAAGGATCTCCTGGAACCGCATTGGTGTTGTGTACATAGGCAGCGCCTGTTTCCTTGAAAGCTCGAATATTCAATCCCGCGATTTCAAAGGTCCACCCAGGCGCGCCAGAGCCACCAGAATACCGCGACCACTGTATATCTGGCATGAGCCTTGAAGATAGTTTGTTGTCATAGGTCACTGCCTTACCGTATCTTGGTGTGGGTCGATCAGGCATTTTAGGCCATATTCAGGCATCATGGCAATAAGTTCACGGAGATAATCAATATAATTGTCATCATATTGACCCGGGCCCGCATGTTCGAGACTTTCCCATGGCACCAACAGTCTTATTAAAGTAAGACCCCAGGCGCGCAGACGTGCGAAATGTTCCTTGGCCTCTGCCAGCGGAAAGGGTCGGCCAACGAAGCTGACGCTCCGATGATCCCAGAACAACTTTTCATCATATAAATGAGTCGATCCAGGATATGGGTGGGTTGGTAGCTTAGACGATCCGCAAAGATTGACGCCACGCATGAGGAGCGTACGTCCGTAGGGATCCTTAAACCAACGGCCACGATGACGAATGGGCATGCTCCACTCTTGCGCGGCTGTTTTGGAATAAATCGCCGGGGCGTCTGTAGGCGCCTGGAGCGTGTTGGTGACCATATTTTCTGTTTGGGAAAGGAAGACTAAAGAAACAGAAAAGAAGGGAAAGAGCGAAAAGGATAACTGGTTTTATAGTTGACCAGTTTATCAATAGAAAGCTCCTATGTGTGCTGTAACCGTGTGCGGTTTTAAAATGCCGCGTGGAGAGTCAAAAGGTCTCTGTGTTTTCAACTGACCACGCAAAGTCGATGTGTCCCTTGCTGCTGACATTTTTAGTTTGATGACTATTTGTACTGACCACATACAGCTGCCGATCAATGGGTGCTAAAGTTACTATGTTGCATCTTAGCATGAAGCAATAGGAGACAGCGATAAATTGATTAAAGTGACACAAGAAAAAACACCCGGATCATTGGCAGCCTATCTTGTCACTTTCCGAGTCATATCAGCAATGGCCATACAATCATCATAGTATCATACGCCATGACCGAATCGTCTCAATTGACCAACGGTGCAGTGCATCAAAGAGAACAATTGATCCGGAACAGTTTCTACTTCCTCTCTTCGCCCTGACATGATTAACCAATCAGGTGCATTCGCTAACCCAGGAACAGTACAGCCTACCTTGTGATCATTATCTGTTGAACGAAATTCTTGCATTACTGCGAAACAACCATTCCGTCTATGAAAGGTACAAATCTGCAATAAAATAGGGGAAATAGATAGGCGTCATTTAGTGAAAACGTTATGCTAGGTCACCATTTTACTCAATAGTGCACTTAATCCTCGATGGAAGCAGAATTCATGCGATCAGCATAAAGATCTGTAAATGAAATCATACTTGAATACTTTCTATGTACCCGAAAAAGGTATTTCTGCCTACCAACAGGGGCCAGCCCCGTATTGATCAATTCTTGGAGCTGGCAAGAGGGACTTAGGCAACTTTTTTGAGTGGCTAGGCTGTAGTGTTTCTTCGGTCTGGAAGAGGGATTGAAGCGATGCAATACCTTGACAAGCACTTGGAGTACAAAGGATTGAGTGACTTTCTCAATGGATAGACAATGTCTTATCCACTTACTGAGCGTGGGACAGGGAGTGATGATAAAATCAAGGTAGGCTGGAGCAGAGGAAAACGTAGACAAAAGGACATGAACCCACGGTGCATATGTGGCAAAGACCACGTTTACCGGGAATGCAGTGTGCGGAACACAGAAGGAAAGAATGAAGAAGCAGATGTTCCTCTTCCCCTAGCTACTTCCATTCATTAAAAACCAAGATCACAACCCTTGATAGAGAAGCGATAGACAAATACACGCAGATCAGACAGACCACGTCTCGCTTTATGTAGATGGATGGTGTATGGAAGGAACATACGTTTTCGGATCGAAGCAAAAGAGGATAGCCTTCCAGAGGTGGTAACCATTGCCAACCAATGTCACTATGCAAACCTTGACATAGAAACCAAACTTTCCCAGTATGTACGGAAACCGTGTTAGAATGGTTCCATGGCATGGAAATTATGTTCCATCATTGACATGGTGCTATGAACAAATGGCCGCATAAGCATATCTGCGTCCTCCAGTCGACGGCAAAAGAACTGCTTTATCCCATCGTAAGTGCGAGACACTCAGCAAAGTGAAAGTATTTTCGGGCTTTATTTTTTTGGGTAAAGACTTTTTTAGCCCACTTGTGGTGCGAAGCAGTCGCAGTTACAAAAGCAGTAACGGTCCAGTGTTTTTTTCCCCTACGTCCGTTTCTGACGGTTCGCCGACACGATGCCACCAAAAACGAAGAATGAAAAGAAGAAGGCCCAAAAGGCCGTAGAGGATAAAACCTTCGGCATGAAGAACAAAAACAAATCAGCCAAGGTGCAACGATACATTCAACAAGTTCAGACACAAGCCGTAAACAACCAAAAGAAAGCAGGCGGCGTATGTTTCTTCTTGATTACTTGCTGATGGCAACCTGTACTGAACGAACAAACCTATACATAGGCAAAAGAAAATGCAGCAGAGAAGAAGAAGGCTGAAATGAAGAGAAAGGAAGAACTGGCCGAACTATTTAAACCAGTGCAAGTACCTCAAAAGGTACCATTCGGTACCGATCCTAAGACAGTCCTGTGTATGTATTTCAAGGCGGGCCATTGTGAAAAAGGAAGCAAGTGTAAATTCTCTCACGATATTGGTGTCGAGCGAAAGGCACAGAAGAAGGATCTGTACACAGATGCCCGACATGATGAAGCTGGAGGTAAAAGAAAAAAAAACAATCAACGAACACAGATGATGATCGAGTAGAAAAAAGTTTATGATCTGACGCATCGTTCTATTAGACACCATGGAGGGATGGGATCAAAAGAAATTGGAAGAAGTTGTCAAAAGCAAAGCTGGAAAACAACCTCCTACAGATATCGTGTGCAAATACTTTTTGGAAGCCATTGAAACCAGCAAATACGGTTGGTTCTGGGAATGTCCAAATGGTGGTAAGTTCGTCTTCTTTAGCTAGGGAAAAAGTGATTGAAAGGGTGATTATCTAGGTGTCAACTGTAAATATCGGCACGCATTGCCACCTGGCTTCGTCTTGAAATCAAAGAACGACAAGAAGGACGAAAAGGCCGAAATCTCATTAGAAGAGTTTTTGGAAACAGAGGTAGGTTGAATACTATGCAATCACTTTTTTGGGCCTTGGGCTAATCGCAATGGGGGTAAAAAACGGTAGCGTCACAAACTTGGTCCCAATTTGACACCTGTGACACTGGAATCGTTCAATGAATGGAAGAAGAACCGACAGGCTAAAAAGGATGCGGACGAAGCGACAATCCGCAAGCAGAAGGAAACACGATGGAAAGCTGGTCGATCGCAGGGTATGTCCGGTAGAGATCTATTCGACTTCAACCCCGCCTTGGCAACTAGCTTTGATGATGAGGATGCGGATGCCATTGATCTGTCTATTTATGATCGCGAGGAGACAGAAAGAGAACGCGATCGATTAGAACAAGAAAGACTTCAGGCTGGTATGACTGGCATGTCTTTGCAGAATGGAGATATGGCTGTCAAAGAAGAGCTGTTTGCAGCCGAAGATGTAGACGTTTCAGATGAGGATTAGAACGAAGAAAAAGAAAAAAAAAAGGAAAACAATTTGAACAAAAAAAAACAAAGGAAAATGGTGCAGACGCAGATCTGTGAAGAAATACTTATGATCATTATTTTTAATGGTGTAGTAGGGGACAAACTAGCTATATGGTATCCGAGTGATTTTGCCAGATTCTGCATCAGCAATCAGGCCTTTATAGAACATCCGTACTTCTTCAGTCTGGAACAATTCCTTGTCGACCTGAAGATTGCATAAGAATTTTCGGATCAGTCGAACCAGTCTTCTCTTCTTTTACCTGTGGCCTATGTTCAAGTAAAATTTGTTGTGCTTGCTGAGGGTTCAATTTGTATGTGCGTAAAAGATAGCATAAGGCGACGATGGCGCTTCGACCGCGTCCGGCTATGTCATTGTTTGTTTAAATCCCTTTTCTAGATCATTTTGCCGTCATTGTCTCTCAACCTTACCTTTACAATGTAAATAAATAGATCCCTGGTCATGTCGACGCGTGATTTCCTTGACCGCGTGGTCAATTGTATCCAATGAAGGGATAGTAAAGTCAGTAGTAGGCAGTCGAACTTGGTTGATAGCCAAATCTTGATAAAGTTGAAGATAACCTGGAAACTCGGCACATAGATTAACTACAGTACGTACGCCTTGCTCTGTATGCAAGGATTTGATGTGCGATGGCGTAGGTAACGCCCCCAATAGAACATGTGTATCGATCCTAACCGGGTCCGCTGAAAAGAACTCCTTTTTATTTATATTTTGGCATTGTCTGTTACCTGTTGTACCAAGACCAACCGGTTATGCAACCAAACAAATGAATCGCC
Source organism: Apophysomyces variabilis (assembly GCA_002749535.1). NCBI lineage: Eukaryota > Fungi > Mucoromycota > Mucoromycetes > Mucorales > Mucoraceae > Apophysomyces > Apophysomyces variabilis. The sequence continues at coordinate 1,735,651 of MZZL01000409.1, read as the reverse complement.
AGTTTGTTGTAATATAAAGATATCATGAACCGTGCCCACCCAAAGAAGCCATCTCTTTCTGATGGTTCACGAAAGGTATCATCTCTTAACAGGCTTTTTCTTCTTCGACCATCGGCATCTGTGTCATTGCCTTCTGCATATAATGCCTGACTGATCCCGAGTGAAGAGTTCTGTTGAGTTAAAATGGCAAGCTTTGGAGGTGCTTCTGGTGATGAAGTTGACATTTACAAAAGGTAAATGAACTTGGGGAGGGGTTTGGATTAGAAGAGCGAAAGTTATAAAGAGGCATTGGCACACATCGATTCGTTTTTTTTGGGCCAGCCATTTTCAAACTCGACATATCCCCTGGGGAATGCGTCACTATTACATTACTGCTGCACAAGATAGAGAAACATTGGAAAACAAATCGATATTCTGTCTATGAGAATTATGCATCTGCATTATAACCCTCCAGCGCATCCTACATTAAATTCTCCCCAGCTGTAACAGGCTCAGTGTACATCATTATATCATATTTTACAGCATATTGGCAGTGGGTACGTGTATGCCTTCTTTGATCATCAACATCTTTTTTGTCGTGCTCCCTGTCACACCGACGTTCATCCTTCATTTTCCGGATATCATGCTGTCTAAGCATAATGTAACGTGATATTTCTTGTGAAGTTGGTCACTATTTGGAACATGAACGTCCTGTGATTCACTGCCAACAATAACAAAACTAATTCATGATCTATCAAATCCATTAGGTACAATAAAACTGCACAAGCTGAAAACCAGGTGGATGGATGTTGTACTGCGTGTCTGTATCTACGGTAAGGAGGTAACAAAGTGTCATAGCATTGCTATAGTGACGGATAATTCGATCGATTAACTGCTATTGTTTTACTAAATGTCTTTTTAGGCTATTGTGAACTAATCTCGCGTGCGTGAAGTACGAACGTGCCGAAACTAATAAGGATATTAAACGACACTGCTATCATCAGGAGACATTATTTTTTGTTAGATTCATCGATTTTTACTTTTGTGTATTTGAATGTTCGGAAACTGTGGTGGGAAGGGAAAGATGACATTACCTACTGATTTCAGAGGTTTTTCTGGGTGTACGGTACATATATGGGCATTTTAAAATTGCATCTTGAAAGTGAATGGTTGGCCTCCACCTGGGAAACCACCACCATTAAAAGGAAATCCTCCTTGGAAATGAGCAAAAGGATTCTGGCCATGGAATGGATGACCACCAGGGCCACCAGCTTGTCCATTTTCCGGTTCATATGGATCGAAGCCGTTATCGAATTGCCTTCGTTTGTCTGTAGCAACACACATGAGAAAAATTCCGTGTAATTACAAGAATGAAAAGGAACATACCTTCATCACTCAAAACTTCATACGCTTGATTAATATCAGCCATCTTTTTTTCCACCTCCTCTTTGCTCAAGTCACCACTGTACTTGTCCGGATGCCACTCTTGTGCCTTCAGACGGTATGCCTTCTTGATAGTTCGAGCATCAGCATCGCGTGCAACACCTATTCAAAAGATATTCACTTTTCCGTTTTGCGTTCAGCAAGAAAAAGCGTGATAATTACCTAATATTTTATAATAATCCCGTCGCTTGCTTTGCCGTAACATTTGCTGAGCACGTTGTAATAAATGCCGGACACGACGATTTTGTCCCTCAGATGCCTCGTCTGCACGTTGAAAGTCTTTGGCAGCTGCTTCATATTCGTGTGCTTGCAATCGTATTTCACCTCGATAAGTAAGTGCATCCACATTATCTTCCTGGAGTTCCAATGTCGCTGAGCACCATTTATCAATCTTTGCTTCGTCCTTGGACTTTTGTTGCCCATATATCCTGCAGGCAAGTTCGTAGCATGCTAAGTGCAGCCGCTTGGGAATAGGATGACTTGTCAGTGATTTATGGAATTCGTCGAACTGTTCATCAATAGTTGCGATCAGTCCCTTTTTGCTGGCAGTGCCAATCAATTTGTTGGCGGCCGTCGCGTACTTTTTCGCTTCCAGGTCGTCTTGAATCCCCTTTAATTCCTTATCCAGCTTCTTGAGTAATCGATATAGTTGTTTGCATTGTTTTTGTTCAGGATCATAGTGAAGACACTGTTTAGCAGGAGAAATGGCACCTTGTGTCTCGTATAAAGAGTAGAAATTGATCTTTGCCAGTTTGATCAATAAATCAGCATCAGATGGCATAAGTTGCGAAGCCCGGCTATTTGCATATTGATAAGACCGCCATTGCTTTCATCAATTGAGGAATAACTTACGTCAAATCTTCTGCAGCGCTTTCCATGTCTCCCTGTGCCATATGACATTCAGCAGCAAGCAACCGTAACCGCGGTAATCTCGGTGCAGTCATGCGAGCACTAGCAACCTCTCGTAGACAGTCGTCAAAGTGGCCAAGAGTAAGTGCTTCTTCCGCACGGGATATAGCTGTCTCTGCATTTTCAATCGAATCCCGCTAGAATCATGTGTTGTTTAAGTATACACAAGGCTGTCGAAACACACTCATGATTACCAGTTGCACGGCATCTTTGTCATTGGAGCGAGTCTTCAGATAGTTTTGTAAATCTACTTTCGCCAGTTTAAATTCACCTTCTTTGGCATATAGACGTGCGCGTTGGATCAGAACTTGATCAAAGTCGGGTTTCAAAGCAAGGATCTTTGTGAAATCGGTAAGAGCATTTTGGTTACGTCCGAGGGACAAGTACGCTGTTGCCCGTTTGTAGTATGCCAGATAATTATCGGGCTCCTCCTCTAATCAATGTGTTAATGTTTTATCTTTCGTTAAAGACAATTAGTAATTATGGATATAACTTACGAATGGCGGCATCGAAATTAAGCAATGCTGAATTCAGCTGGCCTGTCAACAGGAATTCGTTGCCTTTCTGTAAGTAGCTTTGAACATCCGCTGCTATTGTAATCGGAAAAAGGAAAGGAAGCACGCAAGCGAGGAAGTGTGAGTGCTTCATTTCGTTTCAAAGGATAACAAATAATTCGTAGAAAACGCAGTTAGTCCACAGTTCACTTTATCCTTGTGCCTTCTTGCAGAATCTATTGGATCGTGGTTTTTTCTCATTGGTTCATGACAGATGATACTGGTTTGTGCGGCTAATATTTGATCCCGCCAGAGTTGCTTAGATTGACAACACCTATGGCATCCCTCAGCGACCTGCTCCAAGAATATCTGAAGCCATTGCAAACCGACTCGTCTGCTTCGGGCCAAGAATCATTGTTTGAGAAGTTTTCGCAAGAGACGATCCAGTTCCTTGATGCAGTGAGTGCTTTCCATAATGCCTGTGAACTAGTGGTGTTGATCGCAAAGTGATAGATTGATTGGTCACAGCCATGGCTACAATGTCTACTCGGGTTTCATGTTGCCTGCTTTATCCTAGCATTTTTATTGCGTAATCATCATTCTGCACTATCTATTTACTTTTTTGTGTTAGGTAGGTTTCTCTTTATGTGATCATGCTTTACGGTTTAATTGACATGTTGAATTTTATGCAGTGGCTTTAGCTGGTCTTACACGCCCATTGAACAATCTTGGTGCAGAACATTGGGAAAAGTTTTCGTCCGCCAATTATTTCGATGATTCTGGACTATTCATTGTTTCAATCTATGCATTTCCGCTAATTATCAATGGATTTATCACAATGGTAAGGGTTTTTTTCTCCAGTCTGAAGGTCCGTGCCACTGATAAACCAAACCAAAATAATGAATAGGGCCTTATCTTGAAAGCAGCTGTTGGGTTGCTTATTCAGATGAAACGAGCACAATTAAGGAAAGCTTTGAAAAGGGAATAAGAGAAGGATCAGCGGGTGATGTAATGGGAAGCGATCGCGAACAAAAATTAAGGTTTGCGGGAATAGTCCGATCAAATCATCACAGGCCTCCCGTCATTACCCTCGTGTTCTTAGAACTCTTTGGCTTCTTTAGTGCTGTTACGTGTTACCGTAATAATTAGCCATTTATTTGTGCAGTACGAAACCGAATACGATTGACAAAATAAAAGAGTAGGTTAGGATATATAAACCAACCTCTGGGATCCGAAAAAGAAACTCTATCTTTGATCTAGCTTCATCTGCCATCTGGTATGGTCTCCTTTACTTTCCTTACTTTTCCTCTCTTGGTGCTTCTTGCCGTTGTGCAGTTGACAGCTGCAACTTCTGCTGCTGCTGCCAAAAACATTCTACGCGTCCATAACAAATATCGCGCAAAACATCAAGCTCCTCCTTTGAGATGGAATAGTACCTTGGCTACCTACGCCCAAAAATGGTCTAATCGCTGCCAGTTCAAACATAGCAAAGTAAATACAGTCCTTTGGAAAAAAAATGATTGAATTAAACGCATGATTTCTTCTCTTAGGGCGACTATGGTGAAAACCTTGCATATGGTTATCCTAACTGGGGAAGTGCTATTTCCGCGTGGTACAATGAAGTCAAGGACTATGATTATTCTAATCCTGGTTTTTCCGGCAAAACTGGCCATTTCACTCAACTCGTGTGGAAATCAACCACAGAAATCGGCTGTGGTGTCAAAACATGTGCTAACTTAAACGGAGCAAAATTATACACATGTAGCTATCTGGAATTCGGTAACATCGTTTCGGATGATAATGGCTACTTTATTGAGAATGTCCTTCCTCCTAAAAATTCCAAAAAGAATTAGCTTTTTCTATAATTCTGCAGCATTTGTACGAATAAAAACAGAAGCAATAGATTGTGTAGCAATGCATTTCTATCTGTTTGAACGCGATCAGCTCTGTGTTTATTAGTCCTCTTTGCAATGTCACATTGGCTATTCACAGACATCTGAATTGGTTTAAATCGTATACAGACCGAAGAAATGAACAAAAAAACGTGTATCAATAGTTCACATAAGCAATCGGAAGTTGCTGCTGTTACGCTAACACTGCGGAAAGATAAATTCAGCACGGGATTTCTGTTTGTTGTAAACCTTTGTATAACTCTACTTTTCTTAGTAGTACGAATATGGTGAATCTGGCGTGATTGTGTCCAAGCCATGCAAATTAGAACACTGCACATGTGCATTACGGTAATTCGTCGCATAGAAAACTCTATTTGCCTAAAAATTCCAAGTAGAAAGAAAGCTCTTTCGAAATTGATATGGTATGAATTTCTTCGCCAAAGTTTGCTTACTGCTATTAAAAAACGTTGAGACGTCACAAAAGAAGCCTTCCATGAAATATCATTCTTAACGTATCAACTAAGCACAGTGCGACGGTGTCGCATGGCTAGTTTAGACAGATTATTTAGAGGCATATATTAAAAGATTATCTTGACACGTAGGGAGAAAAAGACGGTTTAGCATGTGACTCTAATGCGTTGCAGACTACCGTGCTAAAACGGTAATGGAGACAAAGACGAGGCAACAGAGGGTTTAAATGGTAGAATGAAGCCATGCTAAACGTTCGTGAAGAAACAAGTGGTGATGAAGCTGGTAGGAATGTCATGTCCAGCAGCGGTCGAATGATAGCTGTTGCGATGCTGGCTATCCACGTATATAAGTTGTGAGGGTATGGCAACCGCGGTTAGCTTCGAGGCTTGTGCTTCTTCAATAACATTGAAACTAAAGGAGAATGGAAGATTACCAGCGATGTATAATAATGATAACAATACTTTACCAATCGACTTGTGTTCCGATGGCTCTTTGAAGCTATTAAGGGCTTTAACCCAAGCGAGTTTAAGTTGGTGAATTAGTGCTCCAGTCATTATGATTACAGCAAAATTTGCCGCAGTGAAGATATAAATTGTTCTTCGCTGAAGGGACTGTAATTGACAGCTTGTTCGCATGATACCCATTCTTTGTGGACCCTGTATCTTGATAGAAACAAATAACAAAGGTGTATTCCCAAGATAGACTGAAAACTTTGGAGATATAGAAAGCAAACCAGACAAGTAACTCTTACACGCTTGCACTTTAAATTTAGAAAGAGTGTGTGCTTTCAATGGCACAAAAGATTTTACATTCTGGTTAGATTGTGATAGGGGTAAATATATCCACAAACGCTATTGCAAAGGACTCGGCCATCCAGCGATTTTTCATGAAACATTTTGCTGTTGGACATGTAGAGACGAGGCATCTCCGAAGAACAAGGAGAACACGATAACAGAATGATTTTGGGAAGATAGCCTACTGATCAAAGATTGCATGCTTTGATTCTCAAGTCCGGTAGCAAGTGATTTGTGCAAGAGACTGTTGTACTCATACCCTATGGATTAACTATCAGTCAAGTATGAAACAACAACTGTCAATTATTCGACTACAGCTTGTCACCTTGAGACAACTGATCGGAATACAATAAGCTATTCAAACTCAGGTTTACCGAACGTACCAATTATTATTACTATGTAACTAGGTTTCAGGTACATATAACCAATTGATCTGATCTGTTATTGTTCCTTGGCGACTATTGTCATATTAGGGACACCCGATTCATCCTAAGTACTTGATTATCCGTTATCATGAATAAGCATCATGGAAAGTTTTACGATCTCATTGAAAAAAGTGTCTCACATTTAGTATAAATAAGCTTCAATGGAAATAAAGTTGATCGATACCTTTTAGTCTGATTAATTACTGGTCTATTTCCCTATTGTCTACATTCGTATTCAACACAAACAGATAAAGAGAACGTTTGCAAGGTGGTTGCCAGTATCATACAGAAGGGCTTCTTCAGCCTGGTACGTTACAAAAAACCTGTAGAGATACCGGTCAGACCGCTCTAATTATCAGTGGCTTTCCAGTTTAACATTCACAGGTTGCAAAGAACGATGAAAGGATATTCATTATTTTAGGCTTTTACTTTCAGCTCCCTTTTCCATGCCATGTTCATAGGCTTGTTCATAACTCTCCACAGAGAGAGCTTTGCATCAAGAAATAGTATGCCACAGTGGGACGAATAAGTTCACGCCTCATGGCAAATTTCCATAGACTTGGAACGAGTATGCATTTCAGATATTAAAAGGTAGCCATCAACCTTAATTGCAGTACTGGAAATCCGCCGCAATTGCTGAAAACACTTCTGAAAAAGGTTCCTATCTTAACAGATATTCACTTAAAGCAACGAGCGCTCAGTAAAACAGTAATTTGCATTAATTGGCGAAGAAGCCTTCTTGGTTCATCTTCGTTATGTCTTCGCTTACTCGTAACGTTTTACTCGCACAATAACGAAGAATACAATGGACACGCTGGCTTTCGGAAAGCCCTCCTGTTTCCGGTGTTCGTGTTCAGCCTTATGAAAGATGGTACTTTGCGTATAATTGGCGTTAGCTACCGTCCAAGTAATTTCTCCTTTCAACATACTCGGATATCCATAAGCATTAACGCTGTATATATTCCTAGAATATAAGAAATATATATGAATGGTATTCGTAGCTTAAACTGTTTGAATGTTTGCAATTATAGGAGGCTTTATCGAAAGAAATGTGATTGTTTTCTATTGTTTGCTTGTCGTCAATACGCTGCAGTTATATCGCAATTTATCAGCAGGACGCGACTTTTCCCAAGTTGTATGAAATGTAAGGGCCATTCTAGGCGAATCAAATTTACGTGGGACTCGCATACGATTGTTGTTGTTTCAGGTGTGTTAAATTACAGAGTGAAACCAACCCTGTCGTGAGGGGGCAATGAGGTGGCGTTTTTCTTCCTCTAGCAGGAACGAGGTTTCAATCATAAAGAAATCAAGGTACGATAGTTTAGAAAGTAAGGTTTGTGAATAACAAAGTTTTTACTTATCAATCCGGTTCCGTTCAGCCGGCCGATGTGCTATCCTTTTCTTCAAAGGGCTCGCTGTTCGGAACAACTGAGATGATTCAAACGATTCACAATGGAATTCTAGGTAGTACTATGTTGCAAATATTCTCATATAGATTCTCATAACAAAAGATTACACTTCGTATAGTCCAGTGTGACCTCATTAAGAGAATTACTTGTTGGGGGACTACACTTTAAAGTCAGCTATGGAGTGTGTGGCGAGTGGTCGCCTATAAAAGCCAATTAATTTAAAAATAGATACATTTTGCTACCGTGACACAAAGGAACGGCCCGAAGCAATGGCACTAAAATTGCTCCAACGTTCACTTGAACCCTGATAGACTTACTGCTTGCAAAAGCACCATTTAGTGATAGTGCTTAAGCATGCACGACATCAAAAATCGTCATAGAATAAGACTTATTTATGTTCTGTTTGTTATGTTGCCCACCTCTTTTTTTTTACTCTCTTCTCCTAACGTCTTATTCTTGTCCTCTTTTTTAGGGTTTGTCTGAATTTCAAAAAAACTGAAAAACAGGAGGGTCATCTTTGTATGTGCTTGTCCACTTCTTTTTTTCCTCATTCACTCCTGTAAGGCTCCTTTATCATTTCATTCTATTGCTAGTTGTAGTAACTTTTCCATATGCATATACTAGTTTATCTTACTTACTCATCCCGATCCTTATATTCACTTCATGGTAATGACTTGAAAACTAAATTTATTTGGCGATCTCAATATTTCGATTATGAAGTGCGGTGGCAGTAGGAACGGTCCCAAATGGAAGCGCGAAGTCGTGCAGGAACACAGCTTTGATTACGTCGATCTCGACGAGTTCTACGATGGATCATGTTCTACTCGCTTTGGGTATATTTTTGTATATGTGCTGGCACTAAAGTCGATATTGGTGTATGCTGCCGATATGTATTCTGGAGGTAAAATCAGAATATGGCTTTTTTTTCGTTTCCAAAAGAAAAAGAAACTGACAGATAGATCAGTATCTCTTCTCGTTGTTGATCATTCCCAAGATCCTATCAATAACATTAATAACGAATCTGCTATCTCGACAGACGTAACTAAATGGATCTTTTTGGGTGCCATTCTTGTTTCGTTCCTACTGTTATTCTGGGATATACGTAAGGCTCGCAACATCATCGCTTCTCGTGATATTTCATACGCCTTCACCAACGTTGCCGCCAGTCGATACTACTCAATCAAAGACTATAAATATTATTGTCTGTTCTGCAGAATCAACAAATCTCGGAAGACAATCGATGATTTTGCTTTTTTCGTATTTTTTACGCTCAAAGGTCGATCAAGCCTAAAGCAAGCTTATAACTAAAACATGGATATTATACTTTAGGTTGGAAACGGTTATTGCTGGCTGAAGCACCTCGCCAAGTCATCAACGTCATGACCTTGAAAGCGCTCATCCAAAAGTGGATCAAAGTGAGCAACGGTCAGATTTCTGGATTCAATGATGTTACTCGTGGATATGAGCCAATGCAAAAGGTCATGACAGGAACCATGGCCTTCTCAGTCATCGTCTTTGGTATTTCGTTTATCCTTGTCTGCATTGCCGCTGTAATGTATATCCCATTGCTTTGCCACATACAAGGAAATTTAAAGGAGTATTGCTGTCACAAAGTTGACAAGAGGTAAATGAACGTGTTTTGACTTGAAGTAGGGAGGTACTGACTAGACTTCCAAGAATTTCCGAGATTTTGAAGAAGCAGGCACGTAAAAGGGTAGCGCGAAATCAGCAAGCTGCACAGGGCAAGATCAAAGGAAAGAAGGATATGATTGAAATGAAGGCGCTACCGAAGCCGACGTTGCCAAATGTGGATATGGACGATCTGAGCAAGCCAACCTATCACCCTCCAGGTCCACGAGCCAATTATCATCCATATCCACCAGAGCATGCACCCAGCGTGATGGCCTCACAGTTTCATCGTCGTAATAGCGAATCTTCACTTAGCAGTGATCAAATTGGTCTGATAAAAAATTCCCAAGCACAGCCGTGGTCTGGTAACCAGCCATATTATAACAACGCGCCACAATATTACGGGGGATCACCCTATTCAGCCCCCAGTCCTCAACCATCTTATGCTCAAGACCCAAGATTCTATCAGCAACACAACTCTCCTTACAGTGCATATCAACCTAATCATTCGTATAATAACCATTATTAACAATTAAATCACAAGAGTTATGTAAAAAAGCATCTGTAAGTTATATCCTTTGAGATCTGATCTGTACCTCTTTTCGTTAACTAGTTGGCTAGACTATTTAATGATACGTTTCATTTTCCTATTATAATCAATGGGTGCATATTTTGCTTTGATAAGCTATCGTATAAACGAGTGAGGTGGTATATATATAGAATACGTACGTGTGTGAATTTTCAACGAGGTTTTGCCCTTGCCGCACGTGGATCGATGCGAACTAATCATGGCCTTCGTTGATAGCTCAATTATTCAGCACGCCAATGAAAGATATCCGAGTTTTTACTGAGCGTCAAGTTAGACAAGTAGGGATCCGGTTCGGGTGAGGGCTGCCTGCGCATCTAAAATAGCGTCGAATAAGATCAGAGCAACTTTGTTATTTTCTCATCTATAGAAAAAGACGCTACTGAATAGATGCTGAGGACAAGAAATAACCAAGAAGTCTATAGTTAGATCTGTTTGCGCTTTACTGGAATTTCCATTAGCTCAGCTTTTGCAACGGACCGTGTCATGGACGATCTAATACGGACCCGATGTTACTTGTCTTTAAGAATACTTCAACTAGTAAACAGAAACTATTGGTCACGGAAGATGTTCATTTAACAGGACTTGCTGCATAGCTTCTTAAGTTTAGGAAAAGAGCATACTACAACTTTCGATATACTCATAGTATTCATCAGTGACACATGTGCCATGGTTCGTGTCGCCCATTCAATCGCAAATATTGTTTGAAATTATCTGTGTCTGACCTGTAGCTTGAACAAGTATCTTCGGGTAACCTTCCAACTAACGCGTTCACGGTGATTTCACGCCTTAATTTGTTTAATTGTGCCCGGGCGGCCACTTTTCCCTCTATCTTGCCTACAATAGCCACCTTACTAAAAGTAACCTCGTTTGGTTAAGTCATTATCTCTCCACCCCTTTTTACTGTTACAACGCAATTAAGGTTATACTTTTAGTAGGAAGCCAGACGTCTAGCCATCTGATATCTCAAACATACCCAGAATTATTTGCGCTGATGACACGATACTAAGGTATTTGTACGATTTTGAAGGTCGTTCTCAAGGCAAGCTGCCGTTCTCCTTGTAGATATCAGCCCTTTGCAAGATGGGTTTGTAGAGGGCATTGGTATGTTGATGTAGGCAATACAGCATATATAAATGGACAGGTTTGTAGAGTAGATACTTGCAGCATTGCAAATCAAGTGATATGACCTAACTGACAAAGAAATCGCACTGCGCTCAATTTGGAAATGATTCGGAGAGCAAATAGCCGTTCTCAGTTTGGCACGGTAGGAGATAAACTTCCGGCGGATCTGTTATATTCTGTTCATTGTACGTGTTGAATGCAACAAGTCCACATAAAATGATCCTTCTGTCTTTAGTGTCTTATACAAAATTCTTCCATATTACATACCGGCTACGTCTGTGAAGCGATGATTTCTGTTGATGACCTGCCTGGGCTCGGAAAAATTAGGCCGATAACTAGGACTAGCGGCAAAATTCTGGTGTAGTATCTCCGAGCGACTGGAATGGTTCAAAAGCTATGGAACTATTGTAGTCAACGTTTAAACCCCAAAGGCCAAATCATACAGAGTTAGAGACTTTGGGGGGAGTGCAAGCAAAGAATAAAAAAATTAGAAACTCAAACAAAGCCTATCATTCCCCATAGCCAACAAAATTTTTCATTATGCTGTGTGAGAAGACGTAGATTTTCCAGAATATGATAAGAACAGACCTAAGTACTTAATTCGGCAATCAAGGGTGTTTGTTTGCAGAGATTATCATTGATACAAAAACTCATCCCATTTGTTTAAAGAGGTCTGAGTAAGCTACTCAAGGCTTCCCCAACGGTGTCCCCGCTCAGTGTCCGATAGCTTATTAGGAATTCTGTAGGGATTATTGTCTTCCGAACTTCCCGACGTTCTTTTCCCCCCAATGATGGTATATGTGTTTTGATGAATGCAATGATGTTGACATACTTGCATCTACCACAAAGTGCAAAGACACAAGTGTGGTAAAATGTATTTTTAGGTGAAGCCAAAAGTCATCTTAGACATTATGCTTCATTGCTTTGTCGCCAAGGCCAACGTAATCCTTTTTGTTTTGAAAGCTAAATAGAATAGCCAATCACCAACTCTATAAAAAAAGGTGGCACATCGCCTGCGCCTCTTTGCGTCGTGTGATCCTGTTGTTGAACACGAACTACCAAAAATGAAACAAAACGCTTTGTATGACGCCACAACAAAAAATATGTCCTTCATCGTCTATGTATACTACCAGACTATGTTAACACATTTTATCTGCTTTGATAGCTCGTGTTCAATGACAGAGATAAAGTTCTTTTTTCCCAGGAATCCAACCTCGGATAATGGAGACTGTCAAACGTGGGCGGTCATCCAATAGTTGCATACAGATGCATGAGAAACCTTGATGTTATTGCTGATTCGCTGATTTTATAGGAATATTGAGGCGGGTAATGGCTGGTGCTGAATAACCCAGCAACGAGATACATATATGTATAAAAAAGAGTCTCTCCCAGACAGCCATGACAAGTGTGCTTTTTTTTTTCTCCGTTAAATGGTAGTATAGATCTTTTAATCTTGAGAAGTGTTACGAGAGATGATTCGTTTACTCTTACCTGACCAGTTATTAAGGATTAGGAATAGATGAAAGGGATCGGATAGTTTGTTTTATTTTTAGTTGCATTCGATGTCCACCTCTCTCTCTCTCACTCTCTCTGTCCCCTTCTCCCCCCATCCTACAGCTGTTTGCAAAGAAGACATGGTAGTACAAAGCATATCACATGAAATATGGATGTGTCACCTAAACAACCTCTAAAAATATCCCAGCAGAGGAGTATAAAAGTGAAATGCCTTCTCAGCATTATGCGTTTTTTTTTTTGATTTATCTCTTCCTTACTCTTCTTTTACTTATAAAAAAGAAATTCAAATGTACCAGCCACAGCAACGGGATATAACAGGTCCTTGGACACATACATGGTCTTCTTCTCTTGATGTACCTGTTGAGGGTTATTTTTCTTCTTTTCTAAACCAACAATTGGATACGGCAATGGAATTGGCTATGGTTCCTCCAGCCTTCTATCCAAGTCCAGAGGCCTCGCCTTTGCCCTGTACAAATGTGACAATACATCCTTGCGATGTAGATCAAGTGATGGTTGCACCGCTCTACATGGAACCATCCATGCCGACCATGCTGAAACCTGCACGATTCGAATACGTAGATCAATTTATTGCACAACATGAAGCTGTATGCGATCAAGCTACTAGCACGCAGTCATGGTATGATATGTTACGAGAATCCACTCCTTCACTGGGTATCCAAACACCGGAGCAGAGTCCAGAACCCAGTGCATCACCCATTATCTCGAAGAAGAAGAAATCCAGCTGTAGTAACCAGAACCATACATCTACCAAGAAAGTCGGACGAACCAAAAAGTTGAAGGAGAAGAAGGTGGTTCCAACAACATACAATTGCCAACATCCCGGCTGTGGGAAGACCTTTAGTCGGCCTTACAACCTTACATCACATATGCGCACCCATACCTCAGAACGACCGTTCGCATGCTCTCATTGTGACAGGAAATTTGCACGTCAACATGATCGAAATCGCCATGAAAAACTACATCTAGGGATCAAGCCTTTCGTCTGTCAAAACTGTGACAAGTCCTTTGCCAGACATGATGCTCTTAACCGTCATCTTAAAGTCGAAAACGGGTGCGGTAGTATTTTAGGAATCAATCACCATATCGCGTAAAAAATCCCAAGCTTATTACTGCTCTTTCCATTCCTTCCCTTCCTATACATAATTGCATCCATACATATTACATGCATCTCCCTTTTTTTTTCTTTTTCTGTCTCTTTCTTTTCTTTTCTGCTTTCTCTATGTTTTTCTTTTCTTTTTCTCTGTCTCTCTCTCTCTTTCTCTCTTATCTTGCTCTGTTTTTTCTTTTTTTTTTTTGTTATATAGTTACTATTGTGTGATCTACAGCAACACCAACATGCCTTTCAATGTATATACCCATGCCCCTTAATAGATTTTCAACAAAGAAACGCGTACTTGCCTTCTTCTTTCTTATTTCTATTGATATGTTCGGTTGTTTCTGGTCTAATTTAGTAATTGACTTAAATGGTAATGTCCGAGAATATGGATATAAAAGGGAACTACTGAGGGAAAAGTTGTACGACGATGGTGAGAGGGAGTCCTTGTCAGGAATGGAGAGTAATCGATCCATTTTTGACTCTAACGGAATCATGCGTGTGAAATTGATTTCAGAGACCGACAAAGAAAGTGGAGGATCAGGGTTCAGAACGGGGAGCCCTAAAATTTTTTAGTTTCTTGACCCAGAGAAGATAGAAATGGATCCCATGTGCTTAACACAAAGTAAAACGACACGTCACTGATCGAAGTAAAAAAGAAAAAGTTTCGAGAAACCGGAAAAGAAAAAGCGAAGTCTATGTATTTTCATACTCCGCCAATGAAGCTACACAGATTTCGGTTTTTCTTTTTTTATATCTGGAACCCATTTGGTCGCTTTTCTTCCATGTGACCTTGATATGAAAACCCCATCATCCTATCTAGCATTAGAGTGGGACTCGACTGAACTGGCATTGGATGGTATGAGGTAGTGGATACCCAAGATTTAAAAGAAAACAAAGTTTGTTATTTTTGGTATGAAACGCATGAGGGGACTAGGGTCTTTTTTTCTTTTCGCATGAATGAAAAGGACACGCGTGGATATGGAAAAAAAGAAAGAAGGCAAATTTGGGTATTTCATTGGGCAATTTGGAACTGACATAGATGTGCAAAAAGGAAAAAGATTCGTTGGGAGATCTGTCTAACGGAGAATATAACATATAGCCGTCGATTGATAGTGTGAGATGCATTGGGTTTTATTTTGTCCTACAGAAGACACAAGATTTGTAAGAAAAGATGACGAGGATGATCATCATAATAAGGAGAATGCGGGAATCCGTGTCAGTCACTTGATCAGTGCACACATTCTGTAAAGAAAAGGTTAATCAAGGAGAAAGAGAGAGAGAGTATAGCTGTATTATATCCCTGTTTTTCTTTTCTTTTCTTTTCTCTTTAGATCGGTGGAGGTGCCGTTGGTCCCTTTTTCGGTGTTTTCCCATTGAAGGGCAAACCTGGTTTTTTTCTAAGTGAACCTGAACCAATCGATCTGACCAAACAAAAAAAATCAGATTCATCGTCGCTTTTGTTGGTCTCATTTATTCCCGGTGACACGTATCTTCCTTCTCTTTTCTCTCCTATGTCTATACAAGATCCATATCGGATATTATACTTTTACTTGTTCCCGTTTATAAAAAAAGAACTGAAACAATATAAGGAAAAACACCAAACATATAGGATGGTGATACATAGGGACTTTACAGAGTGCCACAAAACTTTGTTGTATCCGTGCAAAAAAAAAACAAGGTTTGAAAGAGAAGGAAAACGTTCCTACTGATTACAGCCGAAACATAATTGCGCGCACCATTACCCGGTCAGATAAGATTACGTTTACTTATCAACAACCTATGTAATACAATATCCCCCCACCAAGGCCCTCTCGTCATTTCACTCTATACACACACTCTGTGACTTGTGTCGATCCTATTTCATTCATCCTAATAAATCAAAGCACTGTTTCAACATTGAGTGAAAAAAAAAGCAACTAACATTGAAATAAGACATATCAATGACCTGCTCCTTACTGGATAGGTTACGTCACAGCAGGGACAAAAAGACAAAGGGGGAAACAATGGATCCACATGGAGCGGATGACAAATATTTGCTGCAGGATTTCCCGTACTTTTCCCTTTCTGGCCTCTCTTTTTTTCTCTCTATTTTAGTTAAATTGCTATTACCGCGATCGCATTATTCGCTTGAACAATTAGTAAATTTGCACTGCTTAGAAATTCCATGAACGGCTGTAGATACATACATTCCTTCACTTCAGACAAGCTCAGATTTTTATGTTCGTTGATCTGGATCACAAAACCTTGTATCTAACAGGAACTATAAAATCAATGTTATACAGTGGTATTTGACTGCAGTGTATCTACGGCCTCCTATATGTTTTTCCCCGAGGCAAGTATTTAAGTAAGTCATATGAAATCTGCATCCGCATGGCTCTGAAGCCCGGAGTAATTTATCCCGTGATGTGCAACACGACTTTAGGTAACAAGGATAGCACTGTCTTTGAGTTTATGACAACACAAGCCAAAACCTTGGTTTATCAGCAACGCAACAATGTCCAAACAAAGCTTATTCCTTCCCATTTGCAGCTTGAGCCAGTGTTGCAAGAGTCGTTGCTTTCCACAATTGGAACTTGCCTTATCCTACATTGATGGAGAAAAGCATCATATATAAACATAATTCATTTATATGAGAGTAGTTCTGCCTATTTCATCGTTTGTAACATGATAATTCATCTCTGTTGTATATCGCCTTGCCAAAAATGAAAATACACTAAAAGCAGTTTATTGGTAAACAATACCAAAAAAGGGTTATTGGTAAGATATCAAAATGGAAGGCAGCACTAACATTAACAGCTTCACATGAACTTGCAGAGAAAAAGACAGTAGAGTGGGATAGTCTTAACAAGAAGAAAAAAAAAGTTATTTAGCAATAGGATAAGTCTTAATCATTACAATGCATTTGATATGACGCAAACGAGCTCCATGTAACAAGAGTGGAAAGATGTGGATACTGAGACAGAATTATTTCGTAAGGGAAGTCTCTACTATCTTCCTTTTTCCTTATGAAAACTAAATTTGCTCCTTGTTTTTTCCATTCTTTGCTAATAAAGAGGGCAGATCAGAGATGGAGCATAGGCGGCCAAATATACCTTGTTCACGGTTCGATACAAGCCTGGACTTTCCCATAGCAATCATGATCGATTTGAGAAGCATTTAATGATGATCCATTTTCGAAGAGATCCTGACCTCTCGCACTTTGGGGACGACTTGAGGTACCTGAGAGCGGGGCGTAGTAACCGGAAACATCGTCGAACCACATGCCCGGACATTGGACTCGGCCCAGCAAATTCGACGTTCTTTTTTTTTTTTGGGCTTGGACTTTCGTTTGCGCCAAAAATCCGCAGTCAAAATGAGTCACAATTTTCACTTGCAGACAGTATCGAGTCGTAACAAAGAAAAAAAAAGGGCCCGTGTTTCAGTGGGATTATTTTGACTTTTTGAATACCTCTTTATTTTTTCCAAAGGCTGCTATGGAAGAACTCGTTCCTATCTTTGTTAAAATTGGCCTTTCTGAGCAGAAGGCTAAGGATACCGCAAAAAACAAGAAGCTCGCTCCCACTCTCGAAGCTGTCATTCGTGAAGCAAACGCGCACGAATCAGGTTGTGATAAAGAAGTCGGCAATCTTCTGTACAATCTCGCAACTACCATCACAAAGGATGCTCAGCCTCATCGTACATTCATCGTAAACAAGATTGTCAAGGGCGATTTGAAAACAGTAGACCAAGTCTCGGGTATGATTCCTATTACTCCACAACGTCAGACTCATCTTTGGATTGGGTAGCTGCTATCAAGTTTGCTGAGGATCATCAAGCACCCATTCCAGAGGATGCTTTTAATGAAGCTACGGGTGTCGGTAAGAAATCAGCAAAAATACAAGGAACGGCAGAGAACGTAGAAAGGCTGAAAACGTTATTTGTTTATGATGACAGGTGTGATTGTTACACCAGAGCAAATCAAAGCGGCTCTCAACAACTACATCAAAGCGAACGAAGAAAACATTGTCCAAAACCGTTATAGGACGCTTGGACCCACCCTTGCCAATGCCCGAAAACTGCCTGAGCTACGATGGGCAGATGGTGTAGCAGTGAAGAACGAAGTGGAAGCTCTCTATTTGGCATTGCTTGGTCCTAAGGACGAACGCGACGCACCGCAGAAAAAGAAGAAGGAACCTAAGGCTGCGAAGGCCTCGGTTAAAAAGGCAGAAGAAGAAGCAGAGAAACCCAATGTGGCTAATATGTTCTTTGAGGGTGAATTAGCCAAGCTTCACAAACCTGGAGGAAACAAGCAGATCAAACCAGAGTTGATGGAGGAGCATCTCAAGGCTACTGGGGGTAAGGTTGTCACACGATTTCCTCCGGAACCCAATGGATACTTGCACATTGGTCATGCAAAAGCTATCAACGTCAATTTCGGTTATGCCAAGGCCCACAATGGCATTTGCTACCTACGTTATGACGACACGAACCCAGAGGCCGAAGAAGAGAAGTACTTTGTGTCCATCCTGGATACGGTACGATGGCTTGGTTTCGAGCCATATAAGATCACTTATTCGAGTGATTACTTCCATGAGTTGTATGATCTGGCTGTCAAGCTGATCAAGGTGGGCAAGGCTTACACTTGTCAATGTACTGGAGAGGAGATTCATGCTCATCGTGGTGGCGATGATGGTGGAGCACGTACCGCCTGTGTCCACCGTGACCGTCCCATTGAGGAGACATTGGAACAGTTCCAGAAGATGAAAGAAGGTCGTTACAAGGAAGGAGAGATCACCTTGCGTATGAAGATGAATTTGGAAGATGGTAACCCTCAATTCTGGGATCTGATTGCCTATCGTGTCCTCTACACGCCTCATCATCGCACTGGATCTGAATGGTGCATTTACCCGACTTACGATTTCACTCATTGTCTGGTTGATTCGCTGGAAAACATCACTCATTCATTGTGCACAACCGAATTCAGACAGTCTCGCGAAAGTTACTACTGGTTGGTCGATATGGTAGAGGTGTACAAGCCAGTACAGTGGGAATATGGACGCTTGAACGTGACAGGGACTATCATGTCCAAGCGTAAGATTCTTAAGATGGTCAATAACGGCTACGTGAATGATTGGTAAGTGTGCTTGTGCAAGCAGATTTGGATGGGAATTGGGTATTTAGCAGAGGATGGTAGGGATGATCCGAGATTGTACACTTTGATGGGTATCCGTCGACGTGGTGTGCCTCCAGAAGCTATCAACAACTTTGTTCTTGAATTGGGTGTTACCACATCGCAGTCAACGATCGATGTAGTTCGCTTCGACGCTAAGACGAGGGAATATTTGGATAAAGTCACGCCACGATTGATGGCTATTTTGGATCCTATCAAGGTGGTTCTGAAGAACTTACCTGATGATTATGAAGAAGAGGTGATGGTACCCAATAAGCCCAGAGATCCTAGTATGGGTGAACACAAGGTTCCATTCACCAAGGTGTTGTACATCGATGCCTCCGATTTCCGTGAACAAGACTCCAAGGATTATTACCGCTTGGCCCCTGGAAAGTCTGTTGGGCTTTTGCATTTGAAATATCCCATCCGCTGTGTTGAAGTAAAGAAGAATGAAAATGGCGAAATCCAGGAACTTGTCTGTGAATATGAGAACCAAGGCGAATTCAAGAAACCCAAGACATACATTCATTGGATTGCAGCATCAGCTAAGCACAACTCGCCCGTTGCTTTGGACGAAGTTCGTTTGTACAACCCTCTTTTCATGCACCCCAACCCTGAGGATGTGGAAGGCGGATTCTTGAGTGACATTAACCCTGAATCTTTGCAAATTGTCAAGGGTGCTATTACTAATGTTGGTATCTACGATCAGATTGCAGATTGGGTGAAGAAGACCGGGGGCAAGGATAAGGAAAGCATGCGATGGCAGTTTGTCCGAAGCGGTTACTTCTGTCTCGACTTGGACACAGTGATGGATGTTGAAAAGATCAAGGAGGGTAAAGTGAAGGAGGGTCTGGGACGTATCGTGGTGAACCGCACTGTTACATTGAAGGAAGATGCAGGCAAAGCATAATACAACTGTAGTGCGTAAGCTCATCCTGCTATTTGACAAAGAGAAAAAAGAAAAAGAAAAAGAAAAGCAAAAGCACAATCGACCTTTGTTTTGTTTTGTTTCTTGAAACAACAACTTGTACCGTGTTGAAATAACAGAACTGCCTTTTGAAGACAGGTTTATCTTCGTTCCTCCATTATCAATGAAAGGCTGCATCTATGATATTGCTGGATGCCGAAAATAGGCTTTTTTTTTCTTAAAGTGAGTAATGAAGTGACTTTTTGTCCACTGTATATCTTAACAATGCAGTGGTTCTGCTTAATTAGCGATCACCCTTATTCATCACATAGAGCCAATATGGCTAGTTTGCGGTGAAGTATGATCTATTCTTTAATTGAGGATGCAGTTTGGTATGGGTTTTTGAAAAGCAGGGAGGTTTCGTCAGAGAGAAAGGAACTGTGGTCAAGACTGATATTGATTTCATGCTAAATATAGTAGGTTACGGGCTAGCGTATCACTTTTATATAATGCTCTGTGTTTAAGTCTATAATAAAAAAGAAAAGAAAAAAAAGTTCTAAGCTGAGATATGGGGAGTGAGAGAATATCTTAGAAAATGAAAAAAGATGCCATGGGATTTTGTCTACATAATAATTTTTGTGAGTCTATACAGCATATGGGGAGGGTTTTTAGTGTATGGTAAATGTCTATAAGGTTGGATATACAAGTCTAAAAAGAAATGAAAATAAAAAAAAAGGGAGGAATTGGGTAGTTTTTGGATGATGTAGGTTTCAGTAGTATGTCGAACCGTGTGTGGAAGTGGAAGGAGAAGTGTTTGTTGAGGATGAGTAGTAGTCATCAGATAGGTATTGTTGGAGATCGGCTGACGTATCATAGGGTAGTTCTTCGTTTTTCCACTGGCAGCGAGCACATTCGTAGCGGACTTTAGTACTGTCAGAAACACGTTTGTTCAGGACGATCCATTGGTTTTCTGATCTCATAAGTTGAACCGATCTTGGGCTTTTACAACGAGGACATGGATGTGTTTGATGCTCCAAGGAGATCTTCTTTGCGGGTTTGCTCACTATGTTAAAAAAAAGAGAAAATAAAATTTGTTTAGTTTTGAACATGTAGGATTACGAAGTTCGGTTATCATGGGTACTTACGGATTACAAAGGAGTTGGGCATAAGGAAGGTATTAAAAAGGATGCCTTAAGGTAGGAAAAGGGGAGAGAAGGACGTAGAGACGTAAAAGAGAAACGAACAATAAAGTGAGCGATAAATGAAAGAAAGGAAAAGAAAAAAAAAGGTAAGGTTTTAGATTTGCCACGTTTTAAAAGAAAAAAAAAAGGGACTGAAAATAACAATGGAAAAAAAAAGATGGGGTAGGGAAAAAAGAGGAACACGTTTCCTGATTAATTTTCATGGTTACTATTTGTAAGGTTTCAGATTCATGATGATACATACGTCAATGTCGGTTTAACTCAGTTCCAATAATGGTAACACTGGATTCATTGATTGCTTTCTTCATCCCATTCATTCAATATGCTTAAAATTCAATCAAACAAAGGTCTCGTACATTAATAAAAAAATAATAGTTTGTTTAAGTGGCGACAATGAATTCCATTACCATTCAGAAGAAAGAGAAAAGGGAAAAGAAAGACGAAACGGGGTTCTTTCCATATCTTCGGTCTCGGTTGAGGTGCACGCCGGGTGAATTTCAGTTTCCGTTTCCATTTTATAAAAAGATATTGCATCATTCCCGCCAACCCGGGATAATATCAGGTTGCATTCACAAAAGTCATTCTATCCGACGCCGATAGATACATAACCACGTAACATACAAAGAAAAGGGTTACTAAAACACCATAGTTTTTTCTATTTTTTCTTGGCTCTATATAGATCAGTCATAGGGTTGATGCATGTGCCTCTATTCTTTATCACTCTAAAGTCACAGGAACAGGACAGCAGGCTTATCTCTATTGATTCGTCTTGAAATAAATGAATAACTGCGCGCGGGCCAAATCTCAAACCTAGGCTACATGGTACAACATGAAATTCTCGGCCATTCAAAAAGAACTTCTTTCGTTATCCAATAGATTGTCCTTCTTGTAGAACAATGCTGTCTTTCCAAAGATTTGGAAAAAAAGAAACTTATCATCTACATTCTCCGCTTGCAATTTTTTCGACTCCGTAGAACGGTGATTATAGTACGGCAACCAATGGAATCATCAACTGCAAGAATGGAAATACTTTCGCTTTTCCAAACCATTTTGTGGCTGTTGAATGTCGCGTGTTTTTCGCCTGAGATATTTGATGCAGATTTAGAATATAACATATGTATTTGTTTATATGTTTGGTAAATAATCAGTTTCAATATTTGTGATAGAACAAGGATCGATGTGGCTGGCTATGGAAACTAAATATCGCGGCGAATGACATCTCATGTCGTGCGCTTCCCCAATAGCTGGGAAGATAAAAAGCCTCCATAAGGTGTCTTCATGCGATGCAGACTAAGATAATAACTTACCAATATTGTCTTACCCATCTATCGCGTAAGCAAAATGCAATTCCCCGGGAGAGGGCTCGAAATGCGAAACTCGCCGCAAGTCATCGAAAATGACCCACTTGCAAAAAGGTGAAAGGGCTCTTGTGTGTTATTCTCCATCCAGCAGGGTCGAGCTGATCCGAGTGGACATTTTTCAATTACTGTGGGCTCATACGAACAAATCAATAGAACAATACCGTCAATAAAGATCATGTTGTATACTTGCCAATTTCATGATTAGTTTCCGAGTTACCATGAAATAATTTATAGACTTAAGATGGGTACGGAACTGGTAAGGAAATTGCTTGGGACAAAAACATTTTGAGATACCAATAACCACTTTAAATCTCAATCAGGACATACTACGTTCACGCGTGGTTTTATAAAGGAAACGCGTTCCTGTGCTGTGAAGATTTTAACAGCTAGACAAGCTGATACCATCTATTTTCTATTATTTAGCTAGACAATTAACGATATGCGATCTCTTACTAAAGGCTTCAATATCAATTTCATGCCGGAACAAACAAATTTATAGCAGCAACTTAATTAATTAACGATAGCTTTAAATATACCTAGTCATAATATGCGTTGAATGCATCCATCGTGGCCAGTACTGTAAGACACACAAAATTACACATAAGGAACGCAAGAGATGTATAACTGGTATGATCTTCAATGGCTCTTGCATATCACAAGCCATTGTTTTGTCGGAGCAGCATTAGGGAATGTAGTATATTCTAATTGAGATACAAAGTAGTGATCGATATTACATACATGTTTTTGTCCCAAGCAACTCCCAACAGTAATGCGAGAACAGTAGATTTGTGCTCATAAATGGAGTTCACTCAATATACATAAAGACCGTGTAATCTTGCTTGAAAAGGAGATAGCAAAAGTGCTAGCGTCAAGCTCAGCTTATCAAACGTGCCAAATGAATTCGCAGATGATATTACTTTGGAATGACATTGGCACAACCATCTTTGTGCTGTTGATATTCTATTCTTGACGACTCTAATAAAAAACACCGCAAAATTGTACTGCCCAAGACGTCGTAGTCGTCTTTTGAGACATAATAAGCTCTTTGACAAACGTGTCTGAAATAGTTATTCTTTTGTTTCATATAGCTTGAACGTAAACTAACCAACATCATGTATAATAGTCTTCTCACGGTCGATGCCTTCAACGCGCTTTACCTTCCGTGGCCCTCGTATCCCTGCTTCTAATTCGGTCTTTTGCTTACAGCCGATGTTTTTCTTTGTGTCCGAGCATGTCTCATCTGTTAGTGGCAAAAATCTTGTACGCCGCTCGGCGGGTTAGTTTTTAGGTTAAAGAAGCGCGCAATGACCATTGGCTGACGCGGCATGAAAACTGGAGTTCACTAGAACTGGATCCGTCTGAAGATCAGCAATCTTTGTTCTATCAGCAGAACTGCTGCCCATGAAGCACCTCATATATACGTTTGATGGGGAACGTACCAATGGTAACTAGGATTTTCATTGCAACTGTGCATCATGAAGCCAAACTTTCTCGGTAAACTTTGTCACTATGTAGTACTTTATTTCCAAAAATTAAACTCGCATCTAGCAAATTCATTTGGCGCATTTTGGAAACTGGGCTTGACGCTAACAAAGTATATTAATTATCGTGTTATTAAGAGTTCCAATTGACCACTTCCACTGGACTGCGACTTCGATTTTCGTAGTTTGCGAAATTCCTTTTGGTAGATACTGTATGACATATGTTACGTGCATCGAGTATAAACTTTTGCCAGGACTAAGATAGGAGCAGTTTTTTGACAAGCACAGTCCACTTGGATCCTGCTTTAATAACATTGGGCCATGACTAACGTTGGGGTTATTGCTGTCTTGCATGCAGCTTTTCTTTTAACTTCCCATAGACCGGGAATTACTGGATCTACATTGTTACTGATAGGCAAAAAGATACGGGTGGTTATCAGTCAAAACCTATAGCTAGCAATTTACCATGAGATATGCCTTCATACTACATCCCGATAGGGTGGGTCTTGCCCGCCTCGAGCTTTGTAAAAGAGCTGAAACTACTCGTCCGCGTAAACTTTTGGTCTGTATCCGAAACAATCCGGCTGTTTCATGAGATTTGAATATCCGCAAGCATCACTGGCGATCACATAGATGTATTACTGTGGTCGTCGATGAGTACACCATATCGTACGAAACTAGATGAATTTGCAAACATCTTATGGTCCAACTGACAGGTATTATACTAATAAACTGCAGAAGCATGATGGCTGAGAACCTGCAAGTTTACCTTGCTATGTAAAATTAATTTCGTTTCATTGCCAAATTAGCCATGATCAGCTAGGGAATATCAATGTCTGAACATATACAGTATCTCCCAAAAGGAATTTCGCAGACTACGGAAATCGAAGTCGTAGTCCAGTGGAAGTGGTCAATTGGAACTCTTAATAACACAACAATTAATGTACTTTGTTAGCGTCAAGCCCAGTTTCCAAAATGCGCCAAGTGAATTTGCTAGATGCGACTTTAATTTTTGGAAATAAAGTACATTGCGCTGTGGAAATCCATGATATCGATTACCCCAACAGAATCAATTTCAAGGCTTAATAACTCTCTTGACTCGGTAGAAGACGAATGATAATTACCAGCGTTTTAGAGGGGATTTCAAGACAGCACTGTCCGAACATTGTTCACCATGTATATCCAATGAATTATGACCAAGATATTGAGATTGGGGAAACAGTAGTCAACTGAACAGTAACATCCAAATGACCTTTTTCTTTTCTTTCCTCATTTCATTATGTTCAAAAAATCTTAAGCTGTAACGAACCAGGACAAAGCAGGATGTGTAAAGCGCGTCGTAGGAGAAATTGTCTAAACAACCATCGAAATATATCGCTTCTTTCGGCTATTCAGCGCAGACTATCTTACTCTTACTGATGGGTTAAATTAATACGATATGTCTGTTCTTTTTCATAGTCCAATAAAAGGGGCGTAGATATGGTTTATCCAGAATGATATGTTGATTTGCTTGTCAGACATATTACCTTTACTTGACGTTGATGATCTTCTGGTCTCACCAGGGTGGTCCTATTGTGTTTCCAAAATTGTTGTCGGCTATATGACTTAGGCTTCAGAAAACGTATGTCTTAATGGAAAAACAGGTGGGCTTTAACGCATTATATTTGTAAGGCGAAATTCGGCTTACTACATGTGACGGGCCTTGTTATCTGATGGTGCTATCGTTGCACAATGGATTGAATACCGGGTAGATTCGTTGTAAAACGTATCGCAAACGATAAACTGATGTTCACAAGACCATTATATCATTGTGGAGAACTGTATATAATTTACGTACTATATACAAAGCTATGTGATGTATTAACTTCTTTATTATTAATGATCGCTCGCCAGATCAGCATGCCGTCTTACGACTGAAGCTGGCCAAACTCTCCTCAATAACCTTTTGCCGTAACACTCCGCTTCGGATGCCGCTATCATAAAAATGCAGAGGGATTTTGCATAAAGCCTCCTTTCTATGTTTTCCAAAGAAAAAGTTTGTATTAAGGGTTCCTACATTCCCCATTATAAAGCTGCTAAAGCTAAGCCTATCTTTCAGGCCAAGATAATTAAAAAGCAAAGTAGAAAAAAGTGCCTACTTTCATAAGTGAATTAGCTCTAGATAAATAAAACAAGTGTTCAAACGGGCAGTGCAAAGGTGCCATCTCATACTTTTTTTTGGACCTTATGTTAAAGAGGTTCCAAATGACAAACGTATTCGGACAAAACCTATTGGCGTCTACCGGATTAGGTCGGCCCAATGCACGGAAGTATTTGTTTCGCCGCTTCTAGTTTGCTGACAGCTTGCCTTTGAAGATAGGTCAATTTTGGTTCCGGATAAACCCTGGTCCGTTGACATGGCGATCTTTGGATCAGATTAATCTTTCGTTAACTCTTAATGGTAATCTCCAACAACTATATAAAGACCATGCTTTACAGGCTACATGTATCCTTAATCCCTTAGATCTATTATATTATCTTCAACAACAGTGTACCAATAAATACCGCTGTTACCACATCCACAATGACTACTACCATGAATGAAACACATTCTATATCGGGGCATTCAGCATCAAGTACAATACATGACCGACAGGAGGATCCACAGGATATTTCACAGATGAACCGTACAATATCTATACAACCCTATGGATCGAAGAATACCGATCTGGAAGCTCAACTAGCAGGCGTTGCCCGGGATCCAGAAAAGCCAACCGTACGCTATGTCACATGGGACGGCGACTCAGACCCCGAGAATCCAAACAATTGGTCGAAAACGTATCGATGGGTATACACTATCATCGTGGCATGTCTAGTAGTCTCTGCCGCTTTTGGCTCATCTGTTGTCACTGGTCGACTCCAAGGTCCTGTCGAAACTTTTGGCGTCTCAATGGAAATTTCAACTCTCCAAGTTTCTCTTGTCGTTTTTGGATTCATGACGGGTCCTCTTCTTTGGAGTCCTCTCAGCGAAGTCATCGGCCGAAAACCGGTGTACGTCGTCGCCCTTGGTATTTATGTGGTCTTCAATATTCCCTGTGCCGTTGCCAAGAACATCGAAACACTGCTTGTTTGTCGATTCTTTGCTGGTTTCTTTGCCTCTGTGGCCTTGACCCTTGCAGGTGGAACAATTAGTGACTTATTCGCAGCCCAGGATCGTGGTTACGCTATTGCCTACTTTGCAGCTGCTCCTTATGCCGGCCCTGTTCTGGGACCCATTGTTGGTGGCTGGATCTCTGTTGGTACGCAAAGCTGGCGATGGATATATTGGGTAAATAGTTGGTTATCGACTCAGAATATGACTTTTGTATACTTACATACTTTTTTTTATTAGGTGAATATGATGTTTGCTGGTGTTATGTGGATCATTATATGCATTATGCCTGAAACATACCATCCCGTGCTTCTCAAGAAACGAGCGAAGCGCATTCGATTTGAAACAGGCGACCCAACCTACCTCACTGTCGAAGAAGAGTTCCCAGTACCTCTGTCGGAGCTTGTCAAGTCTACGCTTGTCCGTCCCTTTATGATGCTGATGACCGAGCCAATTCTTTTGTTTATGTCCATGTATATTGCCATCATCTACGCGTTACTGTACGCCTTTTTCTTTGCCTATCCAATTGTCTTTGGTGAAATTTACGGCATGAACGACGGTGAAATCGGTTTGACATTCTGTGGTGTATTGATTGGTACCGCCTTCGCATTGTTAGCCACACCCTATTTCGAAAAGTTATACAACAGAGCGATGGAAGCAAGTCCTACCGGAAAGGCTACTCCAGAAGATCGACTTCCTGGTATGATGTTTGCTGCACCGTTTGTTCCCGTCTCGCTCTTTATTTTCGGATGGACAGCTTATCCTTGGGTCCATTGGATTGGCGCCTGCTCATCTGGCATTCCATTTGGTTTTGGCATGGTCCTTATTTATTACTCGGCCAATAACTATATCATTGACTGTTTTCCTCGCTATGTCACTTCAGCTCTGGCTGCCAAAACTGTCGTCCGTTCAGGTGGTGGTGGAGCTTTCCCTCTTTTCATCGTCTATATGTATCATCGTCTAGGTGATCAATGGGCAAGCACTCTCCTTGCCTTCATCAGTCTTGCCATCGTCCCCATTCCGTTTGCATTCTATAAATTCGGCGCCCGTATCCGTGCCCGCAGCAAAATGTGCACCCAATAACATCCATTACTCTCTTATAATGCATTTCAATTCAAATAATCCGTTCGCATATACACAATAAACTATTACTAGACATCCTAATTTTTTTCAAGTTTATGAGAACGGTTGACTTTTTATGATGAAATTTATCAGGACAGGAACGACCCATAAGGAAAAATGAAAGCAAGCATGTTTCCTTTCATGCCTCACGGTCTCCTGATGTTCCAAAACTTGACGATGACAGTAGGTCGAAGTTTAACCGATTGCTTATATAGGTATGACGATTTCAAACCGCAAGGGAGGTTACACGAGTTGCGTGAAGATCTCAATTAACTTTCCCAGAGGAAGGTCACGCATGACAGAGTCCATGAAGGAAATCATACTGATAATACCTTCGTCATCAAGGAATTCCCAGAATCTTCCTTATGTGAATAAACAGTAAGTGTGAAAACAGTTCTTGGTTATGAATGATAGTGCATAGATATTGTCTGTGTGCGTAAACGGGAAGACTCTCCTTATCATTGCTACTCCTAACGTAAAATAGGGGCGCTTCTTTTCGGTATATGAACAGCCAGGTTTTTTTTTTGTTTCGCGCTTCATTTCTAAGAAAAGCACTCACCAGCTACCACATAACATGAACGCTTTTTCACAACACAAATACAAACAAAGCAATAGCACAAGAGAGCTTGTACCTGCTGACGGTCCTATTATTGCTCCAGATCTACGGATTTCACTTGATCCACCTACCTGTGCTGATTGCACTCCATCTTACCTACCTGGTCAGGATGTTGCTGGCCAATTGAGCATAGGTGTCAAAGATCCAGTTGAGGTGCTGTACCTTCGAGTGGCCTTGTTCGGCCATTGTCAAGTCTATGAGCGGCCAGGACATCCACTGATACACGGCATGTTTGATTACCTGGAGAACAGGCAGCTCCTTAACACCGGTTTTCGCATTACCCGACGTGCTAACGACGGATCCAAACGAAATAATAGCAATTTGGACGCAATGACCTTCACAGGAGAACAGCATTCGCAGCAACGACAGCCCTTGAAGAAGCAAGAACAGCATGCTGGTTCCCAATCGACGCGAGATTCAAAAACAGACAAACACAAGGCGCGCTTGAACACAAATGTGGAGCGTTTAATCCGTGACATTGCAAATAGTGAACTAGGAGAAGGTGCTCATGTATCTGACAATTCCAAATTTCACGCTATGCTATCAAATGCTGGAAAGGATGCGCCTTTCCTTTTACCTTCTAATGCTCATCAAATCAATTTTTCTCTTCGGATTTCAAACACGCGGAATCTCCCCGGGACTTTTGACCATCCTCATTTCCCTATCCAGTATCGAGTAGTGGCGGTTATGCTATGCAAACACGTACAAACCGGCATTGAAATGACCTCATACACTAGCATTCCATTCAAACTGCAGCCACATGTCAGCATTTCTGCCGATCTCAGATTCGCGAGTCCACTACAAACAATATGGACTAGTTGCCGGGTGGGCAACACGTCTTGGTGGAACAACTTCTGGCCAGCATCCAAGTGCAACTGGCGGGCAACTATCTCCAACCGCACTGAGGATGCAAAGAGTATCAACTACAGGCATCAATGCATAAGGATACCATGGCTGAGTCGTCTCTTCTATACCCGAAATTCCTCATGGTTACGTATAATGGGTGGAAGCGATACTGTATCTGGTTACTTGAGTTCTGTAGCCAGATTGCCGAGACAAGCTTTTGTACAAGGTCAACCTATCCCATTGCAAGTTGAACTCGTCAATAATTCCTTGGTATCGATTGTGGCAGTTTCGATCCACGTGGAGTTAGTGCAAAAGATCTTAATGACAAGTCACCTGGGAGAACCAGTGGAATCCACCATCGTTCTTGAAACAAAGCCTCTTTTTCGTCAGGGTCGAGATGAAGTTTTCAGGTCCAAGAAAATGCAATTCGAACTATGTAGCGTATTGAGTGTGCCAGAAAAATCCACGTGTACCATTTCTTCAGAATCAACGCGCGATACAATCGAAATTCTACACGAATTACAAGTTAAGGTTTACATTCTGCAGACAATTACAAAAGACGAGGGATCCACAGACAACCGACTCGAAGAATCAATGCACGAACCGGTTGCAGAAGCAGAAAACGAAGACCTACACAGCCTTGTGAACCACAGCCAGTATAAACTTGATACGTTGGTCCACTCTCCACTTTCTATTGTCATTGGTAGTATTGATTAATTGCTAGATCTTTCCACAAAGTTAAATTTCTGTTTCAACAACCTGATATCGTTGATCTTGTTTTCGCATCTCATTTTTTCTGCCTAATCCTTCACTTTCCGTAACATCCGCAGGTGTAAAAAAGTATACCAACATGATAAATACACTTAATGTTACACGACATACACGACACACTGCATGATGTCAGGGTTAGACTGATAAAACTGTAATTGTAGATTTAAGGAGAGTGAGAGCGGCAAGCTGCAACTAAAGTCCGTATTTCCGAAAAATAATTTCGACAAACTACGAAAATCCAAGTCGCAGTCCAGTGGAAGTGGTCAATTGGAACTCTTATAACACGACAATTAATATACTTTGTTAGCGTCAAGCCCAGTTTCCAAAATGCGCCAAATGAATTTGCTAGATGAGACTTTAATATTTGGAAATAAAGTAGCTATAGACAGCAAATCAACCGTATGTCCAAACATATCAGATTTAATGATTTCTGCATTCGTGTAATGTCTACCGGATCCCTGCAGGAACACACACTACGCTTGATTGTGTCTAGGCAACATTAACCAAACGGAAACAAAATAGGACAAGTAATTGCCAAGAATATACCCAACGACAACAGTATCAGTATCACCTATCTCTGCACGATGGTTAAGTGTACGAATCGCAGGTAGGAGTTAACAGATGTTGTTGGGCATGATCGTTATGAAGTTCATTTGTCTTTTATCGGCCTTCAAGCTCGAGCTGGCTTCTTTTTCAGCTTTGAGAGTTGCTCAACGGTGATGGTGTAACACTATGCAATATCACGTCAGCCAATCCAAGCTCTTTTTTTTTCTGACATATGCTAGGAACAGAGTAAAGTATTCTATGGATTTAACCACCTTAGACGCGTATCTACTATCAGTCATCAGTGCAAGTTTTTTTTGTTTACTAAAGAAAGAGTCATTCTTTGTCCTTCCTCCGTTCATCCGCCTATGGAGAAAGGTTGTGGCTGGTCTGCAAACCTCGTTCCAAATGAGGAAGCGCGAATTTTTTTTTTTTCGGAGAGCAGCCTCCCATCCGCATATAAAACGTTGAGCTATTCGTACTAAGGAACTAAAACTGTTGCCCTTTTCTTTCCTATACATCTCTTGTTACACACCATGAGGTGATTAAGTGCTAAAGATTCTTTTTGGACAAACAAGGAGTACTAAATAATCTGCATAGTCAACCCGTTCAACCTACTGATGCTGCCGTGATGCCCATCCAGGAAGCTTACTGTGCTTCTCAACCTATGATGGCAAACACCGAAGTAGCCAGTCACTCCTGTAAGAAGCAACAGAATGAAGATGGTATGTATGCCACAGTAAAAAAGCTATGAAGAGCCTGTTCTTTTGCTAAGAAATATTCTAGATTCAGCTGTGTCTTCTATGCTGAGGTACAAAACTCGTTAGATTTGTATGCTGCAGAAATCTAACAAAGGATGTCAAAACAGACTTAGAGGTGGAGGTTGTGTTAAGGGATGCTTGGAAGGCATCTGCTGTTGCTGTGCCTTGGAAGCCATTTGCTGGTAAGTGAATTGCTCGCTTCCAACCGAGATATATATTAACTACTTTTTTCTCTAATGTAGCTGTATGTAAATCTTTGTTTGATGCCAAGACAAAGTGAAAACTGATTCTTTTTTTAGGTGAAATCGATGAAATTTGCTGCTAAACTGAATAAAGGCAATAGAAGCCGTTTAAACACCGATAAATACCAAAATAGGAAAAAATAAGTTGTTACGTGTAACCGGAAAAAAGGAAAACGAAAGGTGATATACATTGTGCCAGGCTTCCAATGCTTTCGTCAAAGCATGGAACGCCACATTTTGCTTTTTTCAGCAGCGTTAAGATCATCTTATTACAGCCAAAAGCGAAAGTCAAGGCTATCGTTTCCGATATCAGTGGTAGTCCGAAGATACTGTTGGCGCTGCGTATCACTCATGTGACGCCATCGTCGTTCGCGCCACTCATTAGTTGATGCGTACCACGCTCGTAGTACCAATACTAAGGACAAGCATGCTATTCTTAGAATTACATTTACCTTGTTACCCTCATGAAATCTGGGTGCATCATCCGCTCCTACAAAATTGGAAACAGATTCAGTCAACGAAGCTCTAGGAAGGATGGGCCTTAACTGTAAAGAAAGGCACCCAGTGCACCGCCCGTGTTGCCTGCGGCAATCATAGCGCCAAGGGCCAAAGTCCGCTTTCCAACCTAGAATAACACGGCATGTCAGCCACATAGGATCGTCGCAACATCCAGTTTACCGGGGCAAGGTTTGCCGATAAGAGGGCAAGATGTATCCCATACGTATTAGGAGCCGTTGCTGTAATAAGAACTACAATATATAGGCGCCAGCCGTCAACCGTATCCGGCAGAAACTCGAGGATAACAAAGCCGAGTAAGCTCCAGGTTAGAGCCACGAAGGTGTGAAGGAGAATCTGTCCATGCTTTTCAGAGTTCTTGGCAAACCAGATAGATGTTACGACGGATAAGAGATACAAGGGAACTGTAAGGGCATTAGCAGTCGTAGTTGGAAAGTTCCCGCTCTTAATGATAGATGGCAAATAACTGAAGAACGGGATAGCTGGCATAACCCTATTGTTCATTGCAGGGGAATGGAGTGAGTTCCCTTCTGTTTCATCAAGTGGCTGCAATTACCCCAGGGTGACAAGGAAAAGATTGGCCCAAAGGGTCATATCCGAAATTGCCAATTTGATGTCTTTCCAGGTAATGTGCTTCTGCTGGTCCTTCTTTGTGATATCGTCTCGGATAATACGGGCCTCAGCAATTCTTCTTTGCCGTTCGCTAAGCCAAGCAACGCTTTGACTAGGCGAGACTGGTAAATACATACTATGATGATTTTCCAAGACCTGTTAAGAGGAATGCATAGGAGAGCGAATCGAGATCATACTTACAAAATAAAAATGGCAACGATATGAGTGAAAATGCCGTCTATCAAAAATAGCCATTTCCAACCTTGCAAGCCGCAAAAC
Source organism: Apophysomyces variabilis (assembly GCA_002749535.1). Lineage (NCBI taxonomy): Eukaryota > Fungi > Mucoromycota > Mucoromycetes > Mucorales > Mucoraceae > Apophysomyces > Apophysomyces variabilis. The sequence continues at coordinate 1,702,325 of MZZL01000409.1, read as the reverse complement.
CCATGCATCTGGAATATGGCATAGGATATCATACCGGAAAATGCGGAGGCTACACCTTGTATGCTCCACATGTACGTCAGCCGTGCACCCATTTCATTACTCTTGTACCAAGAAGTCATATAGAAGAGACATGCAGGAAGAAAACCTGCTTCTGTAATAGCAATCAATACCCGGAGTATTATATAACCCGTGTAATCCTGTGCTTGATTAAGACAATGTAAATTTCTTTTGTTGCTTACTTGCAAAAGAGCGTGCGCCCACGTAACGATTGCCCAAGAGGTCATTAATATGGGGATTCCCGGTAGAACTCCAATACGTTTAATAACCGTGTTAGATGTTAGAGCACCCAGAGTGAATAGTACGAAATAAATCATAATTCCAACATTAACCCCGTCATTGTCGAATCCAAGATCGGAAGCAAAATTGTCGGATATAGCGTTAGCTGAAAAGAGATGAATAAAAGAGCTGTCAGATTGTGTAGAGTAAGGCAGTGTTCTTACATAGGTTGGTTCGATCCATGTGCAAGACAAAGGTCATAAGTAAAACAGCAGGTAACAGTCTGCGGTCAAGCACTCTTCTAACTTCTTCTTCTTCCTCTTCTGTCCATTTCATATTGGCATCATTGTGGTAGTCTATAAGACTATCGTAGTCCATGGATCCATAGACGGTGATTTCGGAATTTTTACGTTTTCGTTCCACTGGTGCTTGCTTCAAGTTTTGTGCTTCTTCCATGTTGCAAAAGTAATATCAAACTGAACAAGGAGAAGTTGATTGAGTACTATTTCAATTGGAAATTTATCTGTTAGTCTATCATCGTATACTCCACGTGTTTTCAGCGATATCGGCTTCAGATAAGCAAACCTAAAGCAAATTTGTTTCGGTGGAATTTCCGCAGGGAAAGATCTCCCACGTCTTCCGAGGATTTTCTCAGCGTTGAGATATCAATCATAACAAACATAAGTCAGTTGACGTTCAGTTATCGTTGTCACTTTATCCAAGTGATTTATTACCATTGTTTCTTGGGTTAACGCATATCTTGCTATGCATGCTTTGATCTTATTGTGAGGTACACAGATACAGACATGGCCTCGCATTGAAGTGCATATGCATCATATTTGTCAGAGAGGGGTGGTAAGGTCGATAAACAGGCTGACAGTACGTCAACAAAGCCAACTCCAACGCCATTGTTATGTAACCTTGGTTTAAGGTTCAACCCAATCTTTCTATCAGGTAAGAAACAAGATCTTATTGAACCATCATGGTGCCTGTATTCCTACCTCTGCCTGCCATTCAATCCTTTTAAAGCAGAGTTTGATGCAAGATCAGCAATCCATACGTCTGGAGTCAAGCTGGAACTTTCAAGGAGAATGGTGATTCAGATCGTGTCAGTGATTTGCTCCCAAATCAACACGGAGAGGTTCGTGTTTGTTCCGGGAATTGTTGTTACTTTTCCGACAATGATTAGCCTCAGTCGTCCCCCGCCATACGGACGATGACCGAGACACTGATTAAGATGTATGTGTGACAAACAGCTAAGCATATCAATGCCTGGTCTTTGTATTCTTTGTATCAAAAGGAAAGCTGAGAAAGGAATGCGTTGATACAGTGTAGAAGAAGTAGAGGAGAGCAACATTAACTTCATATAGAAAAACGAGGACATACAGATAACGAAAGGGAAGCTGATCAAATTCCTTAAGTGTCACCAGTAATTTCTGGATGTGATAACGGTAACATTTTACAGAGCCAATCTCCAATTGCTGATTTTCCGAACTAGCTAGAAGAAAGGCGCTGAGCCAAGTTGCAGGCAAGAAAACCACTCCTGTGGGATTTGATTATTTATCACATTGATTGTGCTTTCATCTACGCTAGGAAACGTATGATACACGCTGACAATGCACCTCGTAATGTTACCAGCCAACAGCTGTAAGCTAACATTACCGATTAGATCTAGTTACCTCAAGTACTTCTCCTCGAAGTTGTCAGGATTCCTTACTTGCCATTCAGCCTTCTTCGCCTTTTGTCATTCAACATGGCAGCGGCAAAAAAGGTTCTTGAATATCTAAAACAGATCAGGGGCGATCTTTGTCTTGGTTACGGTGATACGACTTTCATGTCAGTAGTCGTAAACCAAGATACTTTTCTTTCAATAGTTTACTGCCATTGGCATAGACGTCGTCTAAATAAAAGGTCATGGTCAACAATACATCACTATTTTATAATGCCAGTATCATTTTTCCGTGCGAAATAGACGCTCTTTGCTTGTGAGAGTTGAAGATTGCTGTTTTTTTTTGGGGGGCAGATCTATAAAGGTATAAAACACTTTATTCCGTTTTATCAGGGGTGTCCGTTTTGTTTTCTTCAAGTTCCTTTGAGTCTTCCTGATCATCTACGTCTGTATCATGAGGAGACGTATGATGACTTCGCACACTTGTAGTGGACATCGATGGTTGAGGGTGTATATTGGGTAAAAAGAAGCCTCCTGCATCCACGCGTGGTTTTAAATTAGGGCTGCGTAGTGGGGAAGGTTGGAATACGGCATTAGGAGTTAGGAGCTGTGCCATTTCGTCATAAGGTTTTGGAGGAGTATAATGTTGGTAAAATTGGTATAACTTTTGATGATCTGGAAGGCCCAAATAAATATGGGAAAACCCACCGGGCGAAGGTGCCGGCGTGGGGAAAAGATTTGCATACGGGCTAGAGTGAAGCTGAGGAGCTTGGCTAGCGTCTGCTTCATCGGGCTTGTGAATATGGTTGGATGGAATATGCTTGTCTTCTTCGTCATCTATCTGGTCAATTTCCTGTTCCACTGGCAGCTCGGGTACGGTTGGCAAGCTATCGCCTCCAGTTGATACTTCCGTGGAGCTCGCAGCTTGTGTTTCGATTTCCTTGCCTTCATCCGTTGCCGATGGAGCTGGGGGAAGATCTTTATTGATTGCAGCAGTCTTTCTCAACCGAGAGATGAGGGGATTGCGGCCATGGTGTCCTGTCAACGTACGGCGAACTTTTGCCCGGTCGGGTTTCCAGTTGTCTAAGGCACGCGTTGCATCATCCACAATGCGTGTCGTTTGAAGAGCGCCTATTGCCGTTTAAATAACGTGCTTGCTAATTTGCTTATCCTACCTTTATACTCGGGTCGCTCCTGGCCAACCTTTACTGGAGTAACATCTAGTTCGTCCACGATATATTTCCCAAACGATGCTATGACATCCGTCTTGCTTGCCATTTCATGCATCCCGTTTAGAAGAAGATAGAGTGCTTCCCTTGTAGCAACTCGTTTAAAATTACTCATTTCTACCTCGTCCATTTCGGTGGCCTTCTCCAGCTCAGCTAGCTGACTTTTCAATTCCATCAGCTTGTCAACTGCACCAGGATGATTCTCTTCCCACTTGACAATGCTTTCCATCAGCCGTCTTTTCTTTTCTCGGCTTGCAAACAGAGTGCTTTCACGCTCAGCGATCGATTTCATTGTTGTCTGATACTGCTCATAATTCCCTATCGGAGAAGTTAACAAAGGTATATTATGCGCAAAACTCGATGAAACCTGCAAAATGCGTTAATACTTCGGACCACCTAATAAGCAACCCAGAAAGTTTGCTGGTTACATCCTATTCAATTCCGATTAACTTAGTATGCCTTGCTAATCAAGTTTTACGCGCGAACTCACCGAGATGTCGTGACCCTGTGGTCTACCGTATCTCATCATATGATTTGCAGAAACTCGACGCTCTTCGGCCATCTGCCCCCACAAGGACGCGACTTTTTTCTCGGTATCCAGAAGATCATTGAGGTTCTTATCTTCCAAATGTGCGTATTTACTGCTGCCCAGATGAAATGGGTTAAATGAGAACATGGTCAGGATAGGTGCCTACGGTTTCTTTCCAGAGTGGCGGACAAATTATCGGTAACTGGCTGAGACTTAAAAGTGGTACTCACACCAAAGATACCGCAGTATCTACTTCAATAGCATAGTGCTGTACCTCATAGCTAGAGGATAAGTATAAATAACGTCTTTCATAAATCGAATCAAAAGGTTTTTCCACTATGATTTGTTTTGTTCGTTGTTGCTTAACATTTAATTTGATATTTTCTTTCTGTTGCGTAAATCGGCCAAACACAGCCAAACATCCCAGATCTAATACAGGATAATGTCCATAAACGTGCTGATTATTCAAGTTATCGTTTACACGGAAATCTGGTTGCATAAATGCTTTGCCTCCACCGGAACCTGAGGGAACGGATCCACTGACGACCTGAATTAATGTGTGCACTTTAGTATACATGTGGTGCAAGTAGCCATTTTCTCGAGTTGGGATTTGCCGCATGACATCATATTTGGAAAGCAAACAGGTTTCTCGCATTCACCTGTTCCTTGCATTCTTCCCATTCTCTCATGGCAGTTTCTCTTTTATCCTACGTAATAACCTTCTTTGTCTTCATTTGTAATTATGCCTTAACCATTACAGCAGTGGCGCTGCCGAAATGGTATTGTGAAGCAAAAATCTTGCTATGGATGGCTAACGTAAATTCTAGGCTGGTGTTCGTCCTTCCCGTCCCTTTTTATACCGAAACAAATTATGGACTTTTTCAACTATGTAGAAGGTGAGAAGACGTTCAGATATAGTCAACCTTGTTTAATTAATTGATGCCCTTACGTAGTTATACACGAGAGTGCCGACCATTTCCCTCGGCAGATTACGGAGACTGCAACGAAGGTAAGCTGTCGGCTCGCAAGTTTTGTATTTTTTGACAAACCTTATCTGCAGATGGTTTCTGCGAATTATGGTTTGTTCTTGCTTTGGAATTATCCTAGTTGACGGGAACAAACGATGTATAGGAGAGCGGCAGCCGCAGCCATGGTACTGGCAGCTATCTTGGGTGGATTGACACTGTTGGCTCTGTTGGGTACCATGTGCAGCAGTCAAAGAAAAAGAGCAAGATCTTGGATGACCTTGTCAGGGTATGCTGCTGATCCTGAGATGCTTTCAAATGAATTAACTTGATTTTTATCTAAACAATACAGATTGTTTGTTCTTTGTGGTGAGTAGCGTTATGAGAAAAAAGGGATGGACGACGGTTAACTCCGTTATTTATGCAGCAATACCCCAAGCATTTTCGATGGGCGCCATCGCATACTTGTACAACTACAGTGGTACCTTTTACATGGGAACCCGTTACAGTGTTTCATTTATTGTTTGCACCATCAGTTGGTGCCTCAGTCTCCTTCTTGGTGTGATACTCACTTTAGTAGCTCTGATGAGCCCACCCGAATATGCTTATCAGCCCATTCATTGAGGACTTTGAATAAAAAAGCTTTGTTGCACACGGAATGTAACGAACAACGACTGAGCAACACATCTGAAAAGGAAGCAATATCATCTATTATTTTATTGATCCTCTTTCTTAAAGATATGTGTTGCCAAGTTCTTGATAGCCATTGAAAAGAAAGCTTACTCATTGCCTTGGTCTTTCAAGATTCAAAATCCTCAAGGCATTACCACCAAGGATGGATTCCTGCAGTGCTTCGCTGAATCCGGTTTCCGCAATAGCCGAGAGGTTCATGTCAACTGACTTCCAACGTCCAGAACCGCCGTCTAAAGGTGGGAAAAAGGGATGATCTGTCCCAAACATCATATTGCTCGGATCAACGAAGTCCGCTGTAGCTTTGATAGCAGAAGAATGATAGATTACTGCATCATAATAAAGTTTTTTGAGGTAATAGGACGGAGGGTGTTTCAGTCTGGTTGCAACTACCGGATCATGCGCAACACAGGAATCAATGCGTCCAGCCAGGAATGGCAAGGTTCCGCCAGAGTGGGCTAAAAGAATTTTAAGTGTAGGGATCCGATCGAAAATGCCGGAAAGGATCAAACGTGCAATTGCATGAGTTGTTTCAAAAGGAAAGCCGAGCGCTAGTGCGAGCGAATGGCCGACATTTTCGGCAGCGGGGAGTTGTAGGCCGTAGTGAGGATGAAGAAATATGACAAGGTCATTTCGAGCAATAGCTTCGAATAGCGGTATGAGCTCGGGATCGTCTAGTCCTCGTCCGCATCCTTGTGTACCCATAATAATTCCCCTCAGACGCCCTAACTGGGCAATATGCGCGACTTCTTCAATGGATGCCTCGACCGAACTAAGCGGAAGAGCCCCAAACCCGTAGAGGCGTCCCTGTGTCACCGGATCTTGACATAGTCTATCCATGCTATCATTCAGTCGGCAAGCCAATTCAGCAGTGTCAGAAGTTGCTGGCAAGAAATCCAACCAAGGGTTAGCCAAGCTAACCACAGATATATCGATCCCATGCTTGTCCATAAAAGCCAGCTTCTCGCGAACATCGTAAAATGCTGCGCCGATGGTTCGCCCGTTTCTTGTTGACTCATCCTTATCTTCATCAGGTAATATAAGTAGTCGCTCATCCTGTCCTGGTTCTAATGGTGGAAGTACCCGGGGGACCGTTGTTCTCTTCCGAAGAATGTCAAGATACTCGTCCAGATATACATGTGTATGCACATCTACAATACTTAAACTTCCGTGTCAACAGTTATTACACTATTTTCTTTATAAGCAGACCATTTTGAAGTTGATGACATGTTAAATGATTAAATGAAGAATACTGATGGGAAGGTAGGGAACGGGAAGAAGAAAGGCAGCGAAAAGCAAGAAAGAAATACAAATGGATCTGTTGATTGCCTCAGAATATATAAACAAACAAAGATTGAGGTATGCTCTTTTTTGGTATGGCGTTGTCGATAATAATTCCGGCTATCACCGACATTATACCAAAATCACAGGGCTGCCGTGACCAGACGGTTAGCATTAAAGTAACTATCTTAGTTTGACAGACCAATTATCAGAAGTACTGATCGTAAGAAACCATCAATGACGAGGCCGTTGCAGTCCATATCTTCGTTTTCGTCGTACTTTGAAGCCTGTTTCAGGCCGGTTAATGTCCTGTAACAAAAAGCTTTTAATAATCTTATCTCCGGCAAACTCCTTCTTGACCCTTGGTAGTTCAAACCTTTGATAAATCCACAGGTAGCGACTGCCCTTTGGAGCTGCTATATAGAGAGAGCTGTTTTCTTTCATCATCAGATAGAGTGAACGGCGAATCCGATTGCGGTGACGAACTTCTGCACGAAATCGCCTGCGGTGTACCAGTCTCCTCCTCCTCGAAACTTATACACGAAGTTGATACACTGGGCCATGAACTCATAGATAGAAACGATTCGCCAGAAAGGCTCCTTTTGCAACCCGAATACGCGTCGTTTCTTATAGTGTGCTGCGCCTTGTCAGAACCATTGATGTCTTCATCACAGTCACTATCTTGGATCAATGACACGTTGGTTGGCGAGCGATTCCAATGTTCAAAGTTAAAGGCTTCTTCATCAAATGAACCATCATAGCTGCGGCGCTGTAGCATGTAGCGCTGGATCTTCTCACAGCGATCCACGTCCTTAGTGACATCTAGAAAGGAATCAACATAAAATACATACCGTCGACCTTTCGTACCTTTTACAATACCTGATTGACTTTCACTATCGCGGATCTGGGATGATGCCGGTACATTATCATTAGAGGTAGTTTTCTTCATGCACATGTTAGCGGCTGGACTATGATGAGGAGTACGCGCATTGTTCTCCGTCATAAAATCCAGAGATAGTTGAGAAGATATGTCAAAACTAGACAAATCGGTAGCCCCTTTTTGAGAGCGCGGACTGCAAAATACATCATCACTGAGCTGGTCACCAAAATCCGGAAATTTAGATCGCTTTATGTTTTCTACGTCTGGTTGTGATGTGGCATGAACATATCGAGTGTACAATTGTTGGCTGCTATTCATAGTGTTTGCTGCGATGCAGTCCGCTGGGGGAGAACTAATAGGGTCACTGATCGAATAAGGCAGAGTATCGCTATCCTCATAGGGACCTAAGAGGGCCGTCCCGACAGGATTGCAAACGGTTTCATTGTAAGCTACTGACGCATCGCGTTCATTAGCCCGTTGTCTCTGTCTTTTGCTGGAAGGATGTAAGTTGAATGATTCCCGGGAAGTCAGAGAGGTGATCTCTTCTTCAAAATCAGGAAACGAGCCGCCAAAGGATGGGCTATCATAGCTCGATTCGATTTCTGATTGATTCGAGTAATCCGAATAAGCGTAGGGTAAAATTCGTGAAGGAGTGTCGCTCGAACGTGCATGGAATTCGTAGGAAGGCGTTGATTCGTATCTGTTAACATCTAGTGTATGGATGGTATCATCCGTGTTATATGGCTGAGTCGCGTCATCGTCCGTATTACTGCCGACGTCTCGGAAACCAAGAGGGTTTGCTTGGCCGGTGCGCTTCTCATTTTGTATTGTAACTGCATCGTATATGCTATATGCCTGTGTGGTATCACTGTCCATATCGTCCATGGGAGATGATGAACTAGTTCGATCCAAAGCACTGATGCGGCGTGCAAACGGTTCCGGCTGCGCTTTTTTTCCCCTTCGCTTTTCAGTGAGGTCACTGAAAATGTCCTTGTGCAGATCATCTACGTCCGATTTTTTGCCTGTATCGTCGCGAAGACGGCGCGAAGAAAACACTCGGTAAGAGTACATATCGAGATTGCGCCGTGCCGAGTCAGTATTGCTTTTAGTTGGCTTCCTTGTCACATCAATTGGGCTATATTCCAATGAAGAAAACCAAGAGTCAAGTCGCATTTGGGAAGATGCTGGCGATCGCCGTTTTTGTCCCTTAGCTTCACCTTTTAAGTCCTCAACTGCATCCTGATATAAGGTCACTATTAGACTGTTTTCTCACATTTCCGTATATCGTTACCGATGGTTGCTGCAAGTGAAAAGAAGTATTCTGTGATCCTATGTCATGTACGCGCAAAAAGGTGATGTTTATCGTCTTACGATCTTCAAACTGTTTAACAATTAATTACCTCCGGAGGTAATGGCGCTCATGCTAAAAGACAAGTTACGTTGAAGACTGTGTTGTTTAAGATCTTTCCGAGAACCAGTCCGATGGTTTCCTGAAACATCGAGCTCGCCAGGTACCTCTAACATGATTCCATGGAAGGCAAGACGAGAGAAGACGACTCCGCACAAAATTGAAGAACTGACTCCTTTTGTTCCCTTAGGTACACCACATTTTCAAGGTTTCCACTGAACGCAAGACGAGAGCAAATCACGCAACCAATCTAATAAACACAGTATCCTGTATATCAGATGTATTTTCTTTGCAGAATTATAACTATTTTGACATATTGGATAAGTTTTATGTATACGTGTTCCAAAAGAGTATACAGTGATCGTCGGTGCAATACTGACATGATAGTCTTAACTTCGATGCATAGATACACCGTACTTTGAGGGACCCTCAGAGACCTCTTTTCCTTTGTTTCACACAGCAATCAATGATTGAATGTAAATTTACTGTTCGCTCCCATAATTGATTTTGGATATCGTTCATTAAGAAATTTTAGGTACGACAAATCAGTAGGGAGCAAGCTCTGTATCCCAATAGATCAAGCGGAATTCTACGAACCTGTTCAGAGACCTTGACAACACCGTATCTAGTTACCCCTCACTAAGCGTATAAGCTAGGTAAATACAGTATTTTGCAAGTTGATCTGCGCCAGCGAGCATAATAGCTTTGCACTGAGTGACAAATTCCACGCTAGAATATTGAGGAAACAGAATACTCAAGGTTGAAAGAAAAAACCCCGTTTTTACTGTGCATAGTTCAAACACTGGTCAAGTCTAAGATAATAATAGGATAGCATTATCTTATTGCTTTATTGATGATATTAATCCGATGGAGCAGAACGAGAAGAACAGATGGGTTGAGCACTGCTGCTCTACTTTCGCAACTTACATTAGCAGAGGAAGATGTCCGCGTCGGTTTAAGCTATACATAAGCTGGTCGATGATAAGTGATACTTGAGTGAGAATATCCGGTTTTTATTCCATTTCCTACTTCTGTTCCATATGAATGCATTTTTGCGCTATAGACTGTCAATGTATGCAAATGGATGTTTGTATTATAAGTACCTTGCTGACGACCCATCAATAAAAGCTACAAGTGAATATGTGTGCCTGGGCCTTGAAAGATTGTCTCTTCCATACAGGTTTGGGTTGGTGCTGTATCTCTCTGTGCTTCCCTGTTTTTACCTGCCATCTTACACTGTATGAACGATATCGCTTTGTAGCTCCTGGTGGCTTTTCCATTTAGCAAGTTTTTACTTGTATTTTTTGAACAATCGAATACCGTTGGCCACTGTGGATTTGGTGCGCCGCGGTACCCAACCCATGTGTGTTGGAATTACCCTCCGGGAGTAAGTAAGAAGATATCATATCATTACCACTTACCAACCATGAATTATATTTCAAGCTATTCGAATGAAGTTTGTGTCCACTGGAGAATCAAGTTGAGGTTAATTAAAATGTAGTTCCCGCATAACGTACATAATAAGGACGCATATCTACTTCTTTTAGCGCTAAGTTGGATCTTTTGATGGACGCAAAATTTATTTCAGAATAGCGCGAAATGTTATCCAATAAACATCAATTTCAATTGGCAGATAAGTTTACTGACACTTGCCAAGTAGTAGCCGTAAAAGCCTTCTTCATGTTTTTGGTGAATCCTCTTTTGTACTTGTCGCACTAGCAGCCTTCAGGCTTAATTGTTCAGTACTGTGAAGTGATGAAAATCATCGACAATAGTGGCTTTTAGGCCTTTATACAAAGACTGAATGCTTGTTATAGAACTTAGTATAGTATTGATAAGCACGGAACAAAACGCCGAGTCACTTGACAATCGCCAAAGCTTATATGACGAACTTTTGATGAAAATGCAACATTCGATTTCTCACAATAGCGGCATTTCACTTTCAAGCAATGCAATATTTACACTTAGATAGAGTCCAATATCTGTATGTACAGCAAGAGGTTACCTTCTGCCAAGGGTTTACGCGCTGTACGAGCAATATCTAGGTATGCATGGTATTCAGAGAGATGCACTTTCAGGATCTACAGTTTATTGAATTATATTTTGCGCCACTTTGAAACAAATTCTGCGTCGATGAAAGAACCAAGTTTGCGCTAAAGGATAAGACAATATGCGTCATTAGCGAGTGATTTATGCCGGCAGTACATTTTACTTACATCAACTTGATCCTCCAGTGGACGCAAAATTCATTCGAGTAGCGTGAAATATAATTCATGTGTTCTTTTAGTGGAGGCCGTAGGCCGATCACTTAACACCATTATCTGAGGATAGTGGATCCAGAGATTGTCCCTTCCCTCCCCCCTTTCTCCTTTTCCTTTCTTTGCTTTCTCCGCTCATTCTCTCCTTTCAGATGATACGGTTATTCCTTTAGCACTATATGGTTTTATTTTTTTCTCGAATAAATAAGGAAAGATGGTAACACGATCTCTGGATCCACAATTTTCTGATAATGGTGTTAAGTGATCGGCCTACGGCCTCCACTAAAAGAACACATGGGTAACTATTCGTCAGTGTAATTCCGGTATGCACCGCGTTTATTCTTGCGAATTCGAACTTTAATTGCCCATCGAAAATTTTGTTGCGAGTCGCTTGTAAGCACGCTTATAGAACCATTGCTATTGCACATTCAATGAATTGTAACGGACTATAGCAAAAGTAATGGATGAAATAGTATATGAGGATGATCCATAACTTTCGATGCAAGGCGCGGTATTATACAGACAACTATCATGAACATATCGATGGGCAAATCGTTCCTTATCTGACTTTAGCCTTGGGTAAGGTCAATGATAATCTGCTAATCTTATGTGAAACCTGTCCTTGGGCGACTGTTAGTTTATACTGTCCTGTAAGATAAATGTTGTCATTACAAAGAAAAAAAATGGTTTTAATATTAGTACACCTGAGCGTTATCATCTTTTCTTCCTTGTTATTTCTTCTTTTAACAGTTGAATCCATCATGGATGATTTTGCGTTTTATATGCGTTCGCTTATCTGGTTTCTTTTCATGTTGTCTCTGACCGCCTTGACAGGCAAAGACTACATCCAAAAGAAAAAGGAAAAAAAAAGCCGCTGATATGGAATTACAGAAGCAGCTACAAGAGGAGGAAAGGTTAAAAAAAGGTACGTACACATCCTCATAAAAGAAAGTTAACTGACAGCAACCAATCTCAGCAAATCAGTCTCAGTGTAACTCTTGTGGACTCTGGGGGCATCAAAGCATGAAGTCGAAACTGTGTCCAATGAGAGAAGTCAAAGGTTTGCAATGCACATTGCTATATAGTGTATCACGCTTAAAGTATGCCCAATAGCTGGTACTAAGCGGACGCGCCAGCCAGAAGTTCAGAGTGTGGCGCTCAAAAAAGCAAAGAAAACGGGTCGAGCGAGTAAGCAAGCAAGTTCCAGTCATACGGCCTTTATAGCAAATCCATGCCCTGCATGTGGTTCCACTGAACACAGAAGTACCCGAGCGAAGAGTTGCCTGCGACACACTAAGTCGACCGAGGAGATATTAGAAGATCAACTCGGGAAAGGTTTCGAAACATTCACTCGAAAAGCTCCTCTACATTCCGTTGTCGTTGAAGCACATCGAGATCAGCTTCAAAGAAAAGTTCAAGAGCTTTCACAATATACGAGAGAGGTGATTGCAAGAACTCAACTGTTTGTCAACCAGTATATACTTGATCATCAAGTAATCCCACCCATCTGTTTCACTCAAAATTTCTTCTATTCGGTCACGCAACTTGTGCTCAACAAGTCAATGACAACTAAAAACGATAAAATGCCAACAGACCTTAGCAGCTCGTGGAGAGAATTTCGTGACAAGCACCCTCAGATGCAACAAGCGCCCAACACACAACTAAGATCATCTGATGTATTGTCAGAAGCTTGTGTATTGCTGGCCACATGCTATTCAAACAATATAGTCGAAAATTTCGAAACTCGGGTGCGTTCATTTGTTGAACATAAGCTGTCAGTAGCGTTTCCGGTATGTATCGTGTTTTGCTATATCTGAACTAAGTTTCATCGTATATAGAATATGAATAAAACTGAGATACAAAATATTGCATGGGAATATGCCTTCGAATGCATCGCTGATGGATCCCCTCAATGGCCTAATTTGATTGAACCGGATTTGTCTTTAGTGGCTATTGTCGATAAGATTTGTGATGATTTAGAGGCACTGACGCCTAAGCCTGCAACGCAGCAAGCCATATCGGCATCTCCTGGCGCGTATATTCCAACGTTAAAATACATCCTGTCTTCCTATGAAGAAGAGCATAAGATCGTTGCTGCTTCCGAAAAAAGTTCTAGTGATACAACTCTGCCTCGTCTTTTCTCGATTTCACCAAAACCAAGTTGCAAGTGGCGTTTTGTTTCAATAAACGCCAAACTTTTGGCAAGTCTGTTATCCATTCGAGAACCCACACAGCCAAGCGAATACCCACGAGTATTTTTTGAAGCGCTTGATCTTACTCGTTTCGGATTTAATAAGTATGGGAAATAGCGATAGTTACCTTTAATTTCAAACACTCACTCTGTGTTAATATATACGTACAGCTTGGGAGATTTTACCGGGAATGGAAATCATCGTTTCGCATGCAGAATTCTTTCTGATGGATTTGCAGTAAATCTAGTGTTCGCAAGAAAACAAAAGGAAAAGGTGCTGGCAACGGAAATTGACCTCGAGGACTTTACCATTGATGAAGTCGAGCAGTGGTTCGAACCGTGGGCCGTGGATCCGGGGTTGAATCAAATATACACAGCTGCATACGGTAATGGCTCACAGAGGCATCAAGTACGCCGTGTGTCGACAAAAGAGTATTATGCCATGACTGACTTTACGCGGAGAGCGAAGCAACTCGAAAAACAGAAGGATGCGGCGGGTATCACTCGTATCGAGACTGGTTTAGAGAGTTGTAAAACAGCATCATCAGAGCAATATCATCAGTTCGTGGAGTGCTTTGCCCCGACATGGCTGAGAAACGTTTCCACAATTACCAGGGAGTACAACGTGCTCGTGAAGAGCTCGTTAATGTGTTAGTCAACGGTGGAAAAAAGTACTGCAAGCAGCGGCGAAGAAAGACTCGAAAGAATAGACGAAAGAGGAAGAGAAAGACTCTGAAACGGCGAGAACAAAAGAAGCTGAAATGGCGATCAGGGTCAGAGACTAAGTGCAAAGTACTGAAATAAGTGATATTAACGAAATCTTCTAACCTAGGCCACAAGAATCTAGAATCAGATCAACGCAAAATAAACCGCACCCAAGCACAAAGAAATGGCATCCAAAGGCATTTCAAGCAAGCAAAAAAAATACCATTAATTGTATTCGGATCAGCAATGTTTGGTGCGAGTGGACATGCGTCAAGAAAGGGCAAGCGTGCTGCGTTAGTCAACACCTGTTGGAAAATGCTAAAGAGAAGAGAAAGGAAAGGGGAATTGATTGCAACAACAGTCGATGAATTTTACACGTCTCAGGTTTGTTGTCTTTTGCTTCCTATGTACCCTCATGGTTTATCTACAAGTGTGCAACAGCTGCCTTCAGAGAGGGCTGGAGAAAGTCACCACATCCGATTCTGTGTCCCACCATGGTGTAGTAGTTTGCAAACACTGCCGTACACTATGGCAACGGGACATTAATTCGGCAAAAAACATGTTCTATATTGCAAACTCGGTTTGGCGCGGACAAGGTCGCCCCATAGAATTCTGCCGTCCGGCTAAAAACGATATCGCCACTACGAATGTGGTTTCCTCGTAACGAGGATTTAGATTTATACGTCTCGAACGGTAAGTTCAATACTTTTAAATTCACATTTTTCTAACTACTGGACTTTTCACCTTGCCCAACCTTTTCTTGTGCATATAATCTGGGTAAGTAAGAAATTATTATCCTGGGGAAGCAATGTTCTCACAAGCCCTTTATCTATATCATTTCCAGTTGACGCAAACTATTTCTCTAAACAAAGCAAATTGTTATGCAATAAACAGTAATAAGCCATGCGACAAGCCTTCGGGCCTCTGTCACATATTAAAATTGGAACGATACAGAGAAGATTAGCATGGCCCCTGCACAAGGATGACACTAATCTCCTGAGATGGACAGCTCTACGGAGCAACTTTTTTTTCCTTGCTACAAGCTGCCTCTTCGTTCGCATACCTTGGTGTCCCAATTAACAACCATGGCCGATTAGATGCTAAACAATTGATCGCGCGAAATTCGTCATCAGCACTCACCAGCATGCGCATTCTCAACCACATCGGCCTCAACCCCTCCGGGTTTTCACACCTCTTAGCCAGCAGGCTGTATGCCCAATTCATCCGGCCCAAGTTGGAATATGGTTTAGCAATTGTCTCGTTCACTAAAACTCAGCTGAAGGAACTCGAAAGTACTCAGAACACTTGTATTCGTATGATCTATGGTGCCCATCCCCACTCCGAAACCAAAGTGATGCGACACATGGCCAAGCTACCTAGCATGCAAGAGCGAACAGCCATTCTACAAGCGAAAGTCCTACGTCGTGCCCGACATCTTCCGGAGGACGCCTTACTCACCACACTTCTGCCCTTACTTCTCTCTTCCTCGACCTCCCACTGGAACAAACTCTGCCGCACACCCGTCTGGCAAAGCATCCCGGTACCACAAGAAGAAGCCTCGACCAAGGTTTTCCGAGCGACAATCAGACAATACCTGCGCGACACACATACGACGATAATATCGGCCCCTACTGGCGCACGGACCCTAGCAGCATGCCGACCCACGCTATGCATAGACCCGATTCTGTGGTTACCCAT